>SKCR01039636.1:0-94638 GCA_019454045.1 Zanthoxylum bungeanum | reverse complement strand
CTTTGTATCTGGAATGTCTATGCATGGAAAGGGAGGAAGATATGTTAGCCTCTCCTCCCGGTCGTTATTTTGAGCCTTGCAATGAAACCTTACTGGGATAAATCCAGAGCAACCAAATGATTTGGTTGGGTACTTCCAAGTTCAAAAAGGATAGAGATTCTCCTAGAAAAACACGCGGTGGTTGTCTTTGGCGGCCGCCACTTTGTTCCAAGGTGGCTTCAGCCCTCCGGGCGGTGTATGGAAGGACAATTATATACCTGGAGTGGAGGAACCAACACCAACGGCATTGCAAAACTTATGCCGGGTTTCTTGGAATATAGTTGCATTTGGCCCTTTTAGTCATCAGCTCATCTGGGTTTGCATCATCTCGGGTGGCAAAATGAATAGAGGAATCGAATTTGTGTCGATATCCGGATTTCTATTTGATTCATTAAATTTTTTTTTTTGAAATCGTTGGAAATCCCGTCGCCAAACCACCCTTTGCGGGCTTAAGCACGGTAAGTAAAATCCCCGGCTGTCTCAAACTCTTACAAAAAATACACTCTCTGGATTCTAACCCAGGACCTAAAGGCTAGATCCTGAACCATACACTACTAAGTCACGCCCCATTGGGGGCTCGATTCATTTAATTAATGAATCCTAAATGAATATTATGATTCACGACATAAATTATTTTATTTATATTAATTTTTCATAAATATACAGATATGAAATATACAATTAATGATTTACTTAAATGACCTATCAAATTTTAACATCAATTTTTTTTTTTTGGGGTGATAATTGGCAATAACTTCTCGAATCTTAATTGAAAAATAACGACAACTAGTGAAAAGAAATAATAAACGAATAAATGAATTAGCGAGTTCAAATTCTTATTCAATTCGTTTAATAAACGAAACAAATGGTCGTTAGTGTGAATAGAATCGAACGAATAAATGAATCCTTACCTAAATTGCCACCCATACACGAGTCAAAATGAAGATTTGGATACTCTATATTCTTTATGTGCTTATTAATTTTTTTCATGAATATTGTAGAAGGTTATTCCTAGTGCGATAGACAAGTGTTATCTTGCTATCCATTTAGTTACGGGTTTGAACACTAGAAATATTTTGTTATAATAATAAAAGTATGGCGGTGTATATGATGATCTTAGTGGAAAGCTTGTCCATTAGATACAATTTTGTTTTTACTATAGACGGGTGGAGAGAGACACAAGTGAAGCAGCAAAATATGTCACCGTTCTTTTATCTGTTTACCTTTGTTATCATCTACTTCCACTCCTGATATCATGGAGTCATTTCTCATGCACGTGTAGCAGATAATTTATAACAATTCTTGCCTTATCGTAGTTGTACGGCGTATTTTTTTCCCCATAGGGCTTGAGATCTTATTTTGAGATCCTGTGTTGGAATTCAGGGAATACGTTTAGAGCCTGGGACAGTCCGAGTTTTTACTTGCTCCGCCTAAATCCAAAATGAGTGATTTAACGATAAGATTTCTAACGATTCCAAAAAAAATAATTATTGCCTAATTTTTACTTTGTAATAAAGCATTTCTTTCTAGTTAACTGTTACCTTATATATATTTTTACAAGACTTGCATTGTAATAAAGCATTTCTTTCTAGTTAACTGTTACCTTATATAAACATACTCCATATTTTATAAAAAAAATAGGGAATATGTATATTATTACTCTACAGAAAATTCTTGATCAATAGTACCATTGTCACATCATGTTCTGTTCTAAGGGTTTTGTGGGCAATGCCAAAATTTCCCCCATGTCGTATATAATTACTCTTAAAATTTTTCCCAAAATAAGTATTTACATGTATTTTATTAAATAATTATTTTATAATTTTTTTTGTTAAAAATATTTTTTTTTACTCTTTATATATATATATATTATTTTTAATTTGTTTAATAAATATTATAAATTTAGTATTTATTGTTATTTATTTTGTGTTTATTTATTCATTTAATTTTTGTGATTCTTTTTTAATTTATTTAACACTACTTATGTATAATAGATAAGTAGTGTTAAATAAATTAATATATATATATATATATATATATATATATATATATATATATATATATATATATTATAAAGCACAATGATGTGAGGGGAAAAAGAATGTAACAGATGGTTATGATTAAGAGAGATAATGTATTCAAAGACTATCTTTATGTGGCTTAATGAGCGGCTCTGATTATTTCATTATAATTTAATGGCTGATAAAGAATCATTTCATTATAGAATCTTTATAAAAATGGAAAATGAAAACTACCTAATAAATTAAAGACTAAAATAATTTATTAATGGAAAATTATTTAATTAAAAAATAAAATAATTTTATTATAAACAAATTAAATAATAGAATCTCAATCTTTTTATAAATTTTGCAACACCGTGCCGTAGGCACGGGGACACACAAGTATGTAAAGAGATAGATTTGGGGTAAGTGGTATTATTTTGTAAAGAAATGGAGATTTTTGTAATTTTGGGTGAGCGACCGGGGGGGTGTCAGAGGGGAGTGGGAGAAGTAAATTGTTTTTAAAAGGGGTTGACTAATAATCTTATCTCTTGAAGCAAGCAACATCTACCATATATTTCTAGTATTCCTGATGTCACACACTTAAAAAAATGTCAACATTGAGCAATTATTTTCAAAAAGGCTAACTCCTTCCCCATATATGAAGTCCGATCTGTGTCTCAATGGATCATACAAGGCTCTCTGAGGCAGCTCAAACTGGAGATGTTCAAAAGTTGCAGCAACTTGTGGGAGAAAATCCCTTAATACTCCATACCTACGCACTTGCTTCAGCAGGAAATCTCCTACATGTTGCTTCCGCTTATGGGCACGTTGAATTTGTAAAGGAGATCTTAAACCTGAGACCAGAGTTGGCTCAGGAATTCAATCAAGATGGTTTTAGCCCTATTCACATAGCATCATCAATAGGGCACACAGATGTTGTAAGGGAGTTACTAAAAGTTGACCATCAACTTTGTCACCTGCAAGGACCAGAGAATATGACTCCCTTACATTTTGCTGCTGTCAATGGGAAAGTTCATGTGCTAAGTGAAATGCTTTCAGCTTGTCCAGAATGCATCCAAGATGTGACCATTCAGGGAGACACTGCTTTGCACCTTGCTGTTAAGAACAATCAGTTTGCAGCAATTAGAGTTTTGGTGAATTGGGTTATAGATATGAAGAAGGAAGATATGTTTAATATGAAGGATGAGCTAGGCAATACAGTGCTGCATCTAGCCGCCTCGAAGAAACAACGCCAGGCAAGCTCAGCTCATTCTCATATGCAATCCAGTTCTTTATAATTCTTTTGCAAGTTCTTACAATTCTCAATGTCTCTTGATAATAGGCTCAAAAACGTCCCACTCCCAAACTGATACTTAATCTTTGCTTTAAGTTCTTTAAGATCATTTGACTTTAGGTCATAGAAATATCACGTCTTCTGCCCTCATTGGCCTGGGTAGGAGTTAACTAAATTGCCTCAATTGGAAATTTTAACTCTTTAAGAAATTTTTCATTTAAAGCATTTAAACCTTACCATTACCTGCCAATAATCCTGTCATAAGATCTTTTTGGCTTTGTACAGTTGTTTAGAAAATGGATTAATATGGATTCAGCAAGTTTGTAAACTAATAGGCTAAATATGCTCATGAACCTGTCCCTTCCAAATGATGAAATTGCTTGAATAGAAACTTCAATAAATGTCATACCCACCCAGTACGTAAGGCTCTCTCTATAGGCAGGTTCATGGGGAAGGTCTTGATGTACATAATCTTATCATTATTTTTTTAAAACAATATTTGTTTATAGGATTCGAACCCGCCACTAAACAGATAGCAAGTTAACACTTGTCATCGGCTAGGCACGACCTTGGAATAGAAACTTAAATGCTTTGTAAAAATAATCATTGTTATGTATTTTATGATTTATCTACCATCAACAAAGAGCAGTTGAAAAAAAGAAAAAACACCCCTGCAGGTAATAGAACTATTACTTGGCCATGCAGCAGCAAATGTTTCAGGGGGTTTAGAAATAAATGCCATAAACAAGAGTGATCTCACAGCACTTGATCTGCTGCGGATTTTCCCAAGTGAAGCTGGAGATAGAGAAATTGAGGAGATCCTTCGGAGTGCTGGAGCTAAAAGAAAGACAGATGTTACTCTATCTCACACTCCTTCCCTTCAGCCTTACCATCAAACCTCAGTTAATAGTCCTGCATCAGCAGAGACAACTCAGCGGCGAACAAATGATTTGATGGAGTACTTCAAGTTTAAAAAGGGAAGAGATTCTCCTGGCGAAACTCGCAGTGCATTATTGCTTGTTGCTGCTTTGGTTGCAACTACAAGCTTCTGGTGGTGTATGGCAAGACAATTATATGCCTGACAAAAACAGTAGCAACAGCAAAGCACACTATGCAGGGGAATCTATTTGGGGTTCCACAAAGAAACTTGCATTTGCTCTTTTTATGATTTTCAACTCATTGGGATTTAAAATGTCCATCTATATGATCAACATTTTAACTACCAAGTTCCCACTGCAGTTTGAGCTTCAAGTGTGTTTCTTCGCAATGTATTTCACCCATGATACTGCAGTAATAGCCACTGCACCTGCTGGCATACGGATTTTTATCATTGTAATTGAAGCCATCATGCCTGCAGTTATCCCACTTACAGCTACATGGGCGAGAAAATGCAGAAAGAAGCTTATAGAACGCAGAACGAATCCTTAGAATCATTAAAAACAAAAGGCAGAATGAAGATTTTGATATTCTATATGTTCTAATTTGCTTCAATAAATAGATTTGTAGGAATCATTTCTTTTGTTTTTAAAATGAGTTGCTGTAAAATAAAGAAAATGAATAGAAAAGGGTTGATCTCTTCCGAGGGATCTTCCTCCAATTTGTCAAAAGACTGCCTTTTTCTAGTTTATTGGTTGAATGTAGAAGCAAGTCCAATCTAATATATAATGCACGACTGATAAACTGTAGGTGCGTTATTTTAACTCACCACCTAGGCTTCACGTGTCATGGACTAAAGGCATTCTTTTTCAATAAATTTTATAGTGGAACTGCACTAACTGTGGCATATAAACTGTATCTGGACATGTGTCACTAATATATTGGGACACTTACGTCATTTGATTCCGGTCCCAATCATATTAAAGGATAGATTAGAGGATCATAGAGGTTAAGTGACACCGAAATCACTCTATTAAAGGACAATTCCACTTTTATGTAATTGGACACCCACTCATTTTGCTTAATATGAAACAGTCTACATGACACTTGTTTTAAAAAACACTCATGTGTCAATAACCAACATATCAACCAATCCCATTAATTTATATTCGATTTCACCAACTATAAAAGGTGAATTCATAACACAATTAAAGGGTTCAAAACCCAAAGCAACATGAGAATTCTTGAATCATTCAATCTATAATATACTTTGAACAAAAATACTTCATCGAATACTAAGAAACACTTTATGAAGTAAACTCAAAAAGCCTTTCTTTATATGAAAGTGACTAAAGAAGCACAATAAACACTTCTTGAAATTACTTCAAGCACTATCAAGTAACAACTATACTGAGGAGGGGGTAAATTGGGTAATAAAAATTAATGCGGAATTATAAATCTTACAATTTTAGGCTTTCAAGCTTTACTAACAATTATAAAACATAATATTGATTCTAAATAAAATTGCACAATCTTAAAGATAAGGGAAGAAAGATACAACACCAATTTTATAGTGGTTAGGCTCAATCACTTGCCTACGTTCACTCTCTTTAAGCTCACTTGAAGGTTCAACTAGTTTCAATAAACTTACAACTAAGAGATTTTTTCCACTAAGAGTTCTCTCAAACCTTTTACATCAACTCCTCCCTTGAGAGTACTCACAACTCACACAAGAGATTTCACACAAGTGTTTTGAATAATAGAAATTTTTGTTTACAACACTATTTGAGAAATCACTAAGAAAAATACAAAGATTGAAGAGTGAATGTGTTACCTAAATATATCTAAGCTCACTAAGATGTATATTAAGATGTATGTAATGAGCATATGAAATGATAAAAATGAAATTATCAAAGATTTGTGTTTCTCTCTGATTTTTGCTTTCAATAAAATTTTAGAAGGTGTAAGAGTTGGACAAAAATGGAATAGGGTCTCAATTTATAGTGAAAAAATCAAGCAGACCCAATTTTCTGTCCTGAGTCCAGTATGCCGGATTGAAGTTCAAATGGCTACTGAATAGTTACCGTTGAGCATTAAATACGCCACATCTACCGATATGGATACCGTTATAAGTCATGCCGATTCCAAAAAGTATGCAAAACACACAGGTTCACCGGTATAGACACCGGTATGGTTCATGTCGGTTCCAGGACCTATTTTTTTAGGTATACCATTATAAAGGCTGATATGAAAATTGCCTAGTTTCAGAGGCTATGCAATTAGACATGAAGACCAGTATGTAGGCCAGTATGAATGAGACTAGTTCCAAAGAGCATGTAAAAGAGGTCTGAGACACCGGTATGCTGGTCTCAGTACATAAAACTCAATAATGCAATTCAAAAATATTTATATACTTGACCCTAAGGCTTATATGAGCATGCATAAATCCTATGATCTTAGAAATACTTGAATATCAACTCACTTACATTAGAGTTCTAAGTTATAAGATCTTGCGTCACCGTTTCTTGATTGAGTTTTGTCTTTGCATTCTTTTTACTTCGAAGTTTTTTTATATATCGTTACAGTTGTGAATGTGCGTCGATGTCGTTGAGTGTTGCATCATCAAAATTCTTCATCGAGCTGGCACTTACAATCTTTCCCTTTTTGATGATGACAACCTTTAAAACTTGAGAGCTCGCTTTCTTCAGATTGGTTGTCGAAGTTGTCAAATCTTGCGAGATAGCTCCCCATAAATAGTGACTGCACTATAAGACACTTAGACACACATATTACCACAATATTTTCACTCAATACGAGGGTTAAAGTAGCGTACAAGTTTTATACACATTCATTTTTCTCCTCTTTTACCATTAGTAAAAAGAGCGCAGAAGCAAAAAGATTTCATTTCATTTCAACGCATGTGCAAAATAATTCAATAGGGTTACTAAACATGTACAAATAGTCATCGAAATTAATAACATTCATGCATTTAATTTTAAAAAAAAACTACATAGTGTAACGACTGGTAATTCTACTACTATTACATTATAGTACCATGGTATTGATGGAGGAAGGTATCAAAACCTAAATTGGGACAAAGATATACTTATGGAACAACTTTGGGGACAATCGATAAATTCTTCGGAAGTCTGATACGAGTATCAACTATATCTTGGAAAAGTGTCAAACAAACACTTGTAACTTCTTCCACAATGCAGGCTGAGCTTGTAGCATGTTTTGGTGCAGCGTCACAGGCTGTTTGGCTACGAAATCTCATTAAAGAAATGTCAGTTGTTGACTCCATTTCTAGACCTATAAGGTTATATTGTGATAATCTTTCAGTTGTATTATTTGCGAAAAATAATAAGAATATCACTGGGTCAAAACATATGGAGGTCAAATACTTGACAATTAAGGAGCTAGTTAAGAAAGGTGACATTGTTGTAGAGCATATCGGTACATATGATATGATTGCTGATCCTTTGACCAAAGGTCTTAGACCCATTGTTTTTGTAAATCATGTTGCTTGTATGGGTTTGGTAAGGTCTTTTGATACCTTAGGTTAGTGGGAGGCATCATTGCTCTATGTTATTTTGTTTGTACATTCGTACATGTATTTTGTATATTTTGTAATGATTATCTATAAAGATGCATCTTCATGGGAAGATATTAATGTTTATTGTTTGATATATCATTGTGTAAAGTATTATGATGGGTGTCAATCATAAGCATTGGCTTGTGGCATAAAGTTATAAAGCCTTGTTGGTATGTCTTGTGACACATAAAGTTTATCTTGGGATAATAGAAGACATACATGCTTATATTTAAGCCTTGATTTCTCATGTGGCATGGGCTGCATAAGGTAGAGAAATTGGGGACCGATAAGAGAAAATAACACATGTATTTTAGATCATAAAGTGGGTGCTATTGTATCTTACTGCTCTATCACATCTTGTTAATGTCGATATGGTTGTTTGATATATGTGACCATGGAAGAGACTATGTTGCATTATAATGTAGGTACCGCCATGATTCTATATCTACGATCTTATTGGACGGAATGGTATACTAGAATTGTTTCTGAACCAATTTTGGATCCATAAAGTTTTCTTAGCATTAAAACATCCACAATTGATATCGCCCAAGTGGGACAATGTTAGAATATTTTATTTTAATTATGGGCTTATATTAATTGTGATACGGGTTTTAATATAAAGCGCTAAGATAATTGGTTTTTTGTAATAGAAATTGTGAAGCCCAATTGTTTGATCTAATAAAGTGGGCTGCAACTCTATATTATTTGATGTGTGGATATTAGAGCGGACTCTGGATTTGTTATGGGCTTTTGATGGGTGAGCCCATTACACTCCATAAGTTAATGAGCTAAGGTATCACCCTCACTCCCCTATATAACTTACTCAATAAGCTTCATAAAGACTTTAGATATTTCTCACTCTCTCCCTATTACGTAAATGCATTATTAATGCATTATTAGATGTGATGTGAAGCTTATTTGATAAGCTTCACATCTCATTACCATTTACTATGTGAAGCTTATTTGATAAACTTCACATCTCATCACCATTTACTTATATATAAATCATACACTTGGGCAGTGTATGTGTGTGTGAGATTGCCGTGAGCAATCATAAAGAAAATAAATTAAGGGAGAGAGAGAAATAGAAGCATAATGAAATAACTTCATAAGGTTTGGAGAAATTTAAGGCATAAGGAAGTTTAATCAAGGCGAGTAAGTTTCTCACCATCAAGAACTGATGAGTAGAGGGTGATCTCCTCAGTGCAACTTTTCAACAGATCTACAAAACATTTCGCTACAGATATGGATTCTAAATCAGGTACGCTCCCTGGATCATCCGATTGATTCATTAAATTGTATTCTAAGCTCTTGTGTTAAAATGTCATATTGCAAATAAATCCTCACATTTTATTGTATTATTTCGTTACTTTATTCTACTATATTCCCCTTCTAATAAGATTTCGTGACTCATTAATTTTAAATTGTGTTGGGTTATTAAGATAGTATGGTAAAATTTTTCATACACCATAATATACTCTTAAAGTATAAACTATTGTTTTTTTTTCAGTTATGGGAACTAATAACGATTATAGTTTTAATTTATTATTTTATGTTTATTTTTTTCTGTTAAACTGCGACCTAACTATATTTAATTTTTTAAATTATTGTATAGCAGTTTGGTGTTTTATGCATATCTACTGACAAAATAAAAAAAAAAGGTCGTACAATTTTATTACAAAACACAAACGGTCGACACGTGGGAAGTCTGACCGTAGTCTCACACACGCTGGCTTAAAATCCGGGCCCCACTTCACACAACATCATGAGCAAGGAGGGGAACATTTATTTATTTTTTTAAAAATTAAAAAAATAAAGAATTGAGAGAGAGTAGGTTCAGTATGTACAAGAAAATTGTTTTTTTTTTTTTTGCTGCGGTGGCAAAACGAATTCACGAATCGAATTCTAAATGAATCGAATCAAAATGTGATTTATTCATATTCGTATTCGATTCGTTTATTAAATAAATCATAATATCAAGATTTGTAATAAACAAATCGAATACGAATATTCGTTTCGTCGTTATATTATTCAATAAAATAAATTATCATAATTTATTTACATTATTTCTTCATAAATATATAAATATGAAATACATAATTAATATATTTACTAAAAATAGCTCACCAAATATCCATAATATTATTTTTCTATGATAATTAGACATAATTTCTCGAATCTTAATTGAAAAATATCAATAATTAGTAGAAGAAAATAATAAAACGAATCGAATTGACCTATTTATTAAACGAATCCATTTTTTCAAAATCATATTCGTTTTAAAGCGAATCAAAATCGAACAAATAAACGAATCATAACCCAAATTGCTACCCCTACCCGACCGTCCCCTACCATGATGTACCTTTACAAAATGACACTACTAGGCTACTACCATTCCTTTTTTAAATAAAATATTTTTTTGATTTAATTATTTGATTTAATTATTTGATTTTACTTTTTGATTTAACTCTTTTATTTTTTAAATCTCATTTATTTTTTTCTTTATATTTATATTTTTCCTCTTTTACTTATTTAATAAATCTTATATATATATTTTTATTTATTCTGTATTTTATTATTTATTTAATTTTCTTTTGATTATTTATTACTACTTATGTATAATAGAAAGTGTTTTCTTTTATATTAGTAATATTTTTTCATTTGTGATTAAAATGATTATATGTATAGTTTGCGGACACATATTTTTTTCAAATAAAAAGTCTCTTACACAAATCTTGTTTTAATCATATTCAGAGAAAAAAAATAAAAAAATTAAAAAAATATATAAAAACATAAATTTTAATTTATGTTGCCTCCAAACTCTCTCATGATATATTTTGTGATATATACATTATTTCATACTATAATATGATAAATAAAGTATAAAAAAGATAAATATAATAAATAAAAATATAAAAAATATTATATAAATAAAGCCGAAAAAATATGTTAAAAATAATTAAATCAATGAATTTAATTAATGAGATAAAAATAATAAAAAAGCCAATATATATATATATATATATATATATGTGATTTTGTAAGAAATGAGATAATATTGAAGTTTTATTGGGGGTGGTGTTAGCTAGGAGAAAATCTTTGGTGCAACAGTGATATCACGTCATCCATGCAACAAGCCAATCATCCATTACCACGTGTACTAATGTATTTTTTTTTTAAATAATTAAAAAATATGTATTAAATTATACATATTATTTATTAATTTATGAGTGGTATCACTTCACCAATACCATTTACTCGAGCGAGGGGGAAAAGCAGAAGCAGAAGCAGAACTGCAGAAGCAGTTACTAAAAACAAAAAAAGCACCACCCATTCTCTCTTTCTTTCTATCTTGTTCTTATCTCCTCTCTCTCACTCAAGAGAGCCAAAAAAATATTTTCTTTTTCTTTTTCCTATTTTTAAATTTGTGTGTATCTCCATTTTCTTGTTTATGTTATGAATGATCAAGCAAGTATTTCGTTTTAAACGTCCGTTTTGTTTACTTTCGTCGCCCGACAAGGTACTTGCAAAATGCAAACAAGTGAACAACCAGCTTTTTCCTATATTATTAATTTATATTCAAATGAGAATTTTCCTTCTTTTTTTTTTTTTTTTTTTTTTTTTTTGGTTTGTTTGTTTGATTGTTTATTACATTGTAACAATGGGTTGAGGTGGCTCATGGTGTTAGTTTCCGGAGAAAATGGAAGAAAATGAAAATGTATTTTTTAAAAAAGAATTTTCTTTTTTAACAGTTTCTTCTCAACTAAGCGTCTGTTTGGTAGCTGAGAAAGTTTCACTCTTTCCAATAATTCGAAACTAAATGTAAAGCTATAATGAAAAATCTTTCTGGGTTCCCAAACGGAAAGTTAGCTCAATTTACTCTGTTTTCAGATCTAAATTATTTTTAGCAGGAGTGTCTGTTTATTTATATATAATTTTGGTAACTGACTGATTGATTTTTTATATTTTGATTTATACAGGGTTGAAGGTAGCAGATCTGAAGCTTTAATAGAGATGTCTTAAGTCATTTTCTATCCTTGTCAGTAAGCTATTCATTTATTAGAGATACTACTATTTATTTATTTTTTATTTTACAAATTATCTGCGTTTTGCTTCATGCTGTTGTCGTTTTGAGTCTTCATAACGTCAGTTAATACCTTATCTTTATCTAGCTGTTAATATACCTTTGAATATCTCCACTTTGATTTTCCTCCTTTTCAGTTTCCAAAATGCCTTGGTAACTCGATACATTTATTTATTTGTAATGGCTAATTCAAACATATATTCCGATTTTTTTAGGTTTCTGTGGGTATTTTCATTCAAAAAAGGTAAAATTCTCACTTCCCATCTTCTAGAGACTTAATTGTTGGGCTTCAACTTGTTGGGTGTCTTCTGTTTGAAACCCTGAGACAAGATGCAGAGACCACCACTAGAAGAATTTTCTTTGAAAGAGACGAAACCCCACTTGGGTGGAGGGAAGATTACGGGTGACAGGCTCACGAGCACCTATGACCTTGTTGAGCAAATGCAGTACCTTTATGTCCGGGTTGTCAAGGCCAAGGACTTACCAGGGAAGGATGTCACTGGTAGTTGTGATCCTTATGTCGAAGTTAAGATGGGAAACTATAAGGGTACTACTCGGCATTTCGAGAAGAAATCGAATCCCGAGTGGAACCAGGTGTTTGCTTTCTCTAAGGATCGTATTCAGTCTTCTGTGCTTGAGGTTACTGTGAAGGATAAGGATATTGTTAAGGATGATTTTATGGGTAGGGTTTTGTTTGATTTGAATGAGATTCCTAAACGAGTGCCTCCTGATAGTCCGCTGGCTCCACAGTGGTATAGATTGGAGGATAGGAAGGGGGATAAGGTAAAGGGAGAATTGATGTTGGCTGTCTGGATGGGTACTCAAGCTGATGAGGCATTTCCTGAGGCATGGCATTCAGATGCGGCTACTGTCAGTGGAACTGATGGTCTTGCGAATATCCGATCAAAGGTGTACCTCTCTCCTAAGCTTTGGTATTTGAGGGTTAATGTGATTGAAGCTCAGGACTTACAACCCACCGACAGGGGTAGATTCCCAGAAGTTTTTGTGAAGGCCACACTGGGAAATCAGGCTTTGAGAACAAGAATTTCTGCCAGCAGGACTATTAATCCAATGTGGAATGAGGATCTGATGTTTGTAGCAGCAGAACCATTTGAGGAGCCCTTGATTTTGAGTGTGGAAGATAGAATTGGAGGGAACAAGGATGAAGTTTTAGGGAAGTGTGTGATTCCATTGCCGCATGTGGACAGGAGGCTTGATCATAAACCAGTAAACACTAGGTGGTTTAATCTTGAAAAGCATGTGGTTGTAGAAGGGGAGAAGAAGAAAGAGACGATGTTTGCTAGCAGGATCCACATGAGGATCTGTTTGGAAGGTGGTTATCATGTTCTGGACGAATCAACGCACTACAGCAGTGATCTTAGGCCAACAGCAAAGCAGTTGTGGAAGTCCAGCATAGGGGTGTTAGAATTGGGGATTTTGAATGCTCAAGGGTTAATGCCAATGAAGACTAAAGATGGCCGGGGAACTACAGATGCTTATTGCGTGGCAAAGTATGGGCAGAAATGGGTTCGAACAAGGACAATCATTGATAGCTTTACTCCCAAGTGGAATGAGCAATACACATGGGAGGTTTTTGATCCTTGTACTGTTATTACCATTGGGGTTTTTGATAATTGTCACTTGAACGGAGGAGATAAAGCTGGTGGGGGAAAGGATTCAAGGATTGGAAAGGTAAGGATCCGTCTTTCTTCCCTTGAAACAGATCGGGTTTATACTCATTCGTATCCACTTCTGGTTCTATATCCAAATGGTGTCAAGAAGATGGGTGAAATTCATTTGGCTGTGAGGTTTACATGCTCATCATTGCTTAATATGATGCACATGTACTCTCAGCCGTTGTTACCAAAGATGCACTATCTGCATCCATTGACTGTTAGCCAGCTTGATAGCTTGAGACACCAGGCCACTCAGATCGTGTCCATGAGACTGAGCCGAGCTGAGCCACCATTGAGGAAAGAAGTAGTTGAGTATATGCTGGATGTGGGTTCTCATATGTGGAGTATGAGAAGAAGCAAAGCTAATTTTTTCAGGATTATGGGAGTTTTGAGTGGGATAATTGCTGTGGGAAGATGGTTTGATCAGATCTGCAATTGGAAAAACCCTATTACGTCAGTGTTGATTCACATCTTGTTCATCATACTGGTGTTGTATCCAGAACTTATTTTACCAACAGTTTTCCTCTACCTTTTCTTGATTGGAGTTTGGTATTATAGGTGGAGACCAAGACACCCTCCTCACATGGACACCCGTCTCTCACATGCAGATTCTGCTCATCCAGATGAACTTGATGAAGAATTTGATACATTTCCAACTTCTAGGCCTTCTGATATTATAAGGATGAGATATGATCGACTGAGAAGTATTGCTGGAAGAATTCAGACTGTGGTTGGTGATTTGGCTACTCAAGGAGAGAGGCTGCAGTCTTTGCTGAGCTGGAGAGACCCAAGAGCCACAGCCCTGTTTGTGATTTTCTGTCTGATTTCTGCCATTGTTCTATACGTTACTCCATTCCAAGTAGTGGCCCTTCTCACGGGATTTTATGTGTTAAGACATCCAAGGTTCCGTCACAAGCTTCCTTCTGTGCCGCTCAATTTCTTCAGGAGGTTGCCAGCAAGAACTGATTGCATGCTATGAGGCAATATATACTCGTACTACCTTTAAGTTATATGGCATTCAATTTCATCTGTTTCTTGTCAACTCAGCGAGGAATTCACAGAAATAATATTGAGTTTGTTTGCCTTCTATGTTATGACGTGGGTGTCGGGTTTTGAGTTTAACATGTAACCTTCCCCTGAAGGTGGTAGATTTTGTGCTTCCTTTTTATGTTATTTTATAGGATTTTATGCTTCAAACTTGAGTCTGTATGTGAATTTGTAATTTTGTAGGGTTTGATTGAAATTAACCCATCCTGAGTAGATATTATGTTATAAACTTTTGATTTTCAATCTTGATCTTGTTCTTGGGATAGCATAAGTTTCTATTTCTTATGCCAATCTCTCTAACTTAAAGATAGAATATGTACACATTGAATTTTCTCCAAAACTCATGTGAGTAAAGTCTTGTGTGCTGTTGGGCCATCCTTATATGCTGATCTTTCCAAAATTTCCTTGCATGTTTCCCATGTTAGCTTTGAATCTTTAATTAATTCATTTATAATTAATAAAGACCAACACCCCTCTTTAAAATTACTAGTGTCCACCATTTTCTGGATAGCTATGGTTGGTGTACTATGTATTATATTAGCCCTCTGGAATTTCACACAGCAACTTTTTAGTTGTTATTTGGTAGCTGAATGCATATGGACATTTTTGTGTACTGTTACATAAACCTAAATTTTAGTATTTTGTATAATTATTAATCTTATATCATACTTTGTTATATCATGTTGGATTCATCTTACAGTATAAATAATTCAGAAGAAGACGATAGACATCTAAAATTTATGTGCTCTCCTTGGTTGAGGAAACTATACATGTACATGTTTAGCTGAATGCATATGTACAGGTTTTTAAGGGGGAATATCGGTAACGTAGCGGAATCGCGGAAAATCAAAATTTTCCGATTTCAAAAATTTTTCTCGGACCAATTAAATAAACTTATTTATTTTTTAATTATCCAATTATTAAATTCTGAAAAATTACACAATAAATCAAATTTCTTGGTAATTACCGAATGCCCCAAAACTTTGTTAATTTATCATTTTAGTCTAAAAGTTGTCAAATACAATTTTGGATGATTCTAAATCATTTCTAAAATGTTTTTCAACACATCTAATGCATCAAAATCAGATTTCACACAAATCCCCAATTTTGAGCAATTACCGTGAGCACCCCAAAATTTACAATTAATTACAATTTGGTCCATTTTGTTCAAAACATGCCAAGATCAAATCCAATTAACCTAAAATTTACATGGATCATATTCATACCATAATACATCACATATAAAGAAAAGCCCAATTTGAGAAATTTGAGAAGGTTATGAACCCTAATTTTTCAATTCATCAAATTGTCTAATTTACCAAATCTTTAAAATCCAACACTTTAATCCATTCAATAATTCACCAATCTAGCCTCACCACTTTGAAACAACTCTAGAACAATTCTAGGTCACCAAGGAGTGGCTTACCAACTCTAGAATGACAACTTGATTTTCTAAAAATCAAAAGTAAAGCTTTGAAACCATTTCAAGCTTACTTACATGCTTCAATCTTTCATCAAAGTTCACAACCAAAATAAACACAAACTATAAGAATAGAGACAACACCAAAGCAACAAAAAATGATACTAAGCATGTTAGTTAGAAATATTTTTCAGTGTTGAAGACTTTGAAAAATAACTTACAAAATCATGATTTTCCAAGCCATTTTCCTTTAGCCTTCAAGCTTTTCTCTCAACTTCTTTTATGTTTATTTGGTATCTAATGAACTTGTTAAAACCCTAAAATGAAATGAAACAATATATACTTCACCAAAATTAGCCCTAGGCCGAAATTGTGAAGAAAAAAAAAAATAAAATATCTAGATATTTTTACTTTGTTTCATTTAATTCACAACATGTCAACTTGTTTTTCTAAATCATTACTCTTTAATGAATTATCCAACCAAGTCAACAATTGCAACTGAAAAATATAACAATTATATTTATTTTATTTTAGGGTATTGCCGAATTGTGAATAAAAAAAGGAAAATGGATATTTTCAATTTTAACAATAAAAACAAATATCCAAGGAAGTAAAATTCAATTTGACAACCTTTTTCCTTTAAGTATAAAGTCAATAATTTACACTTATAATCATTTCCTAACTATTTTATCATTGGTGATATATTTATATTTTAATTATATTAATCATTTAACAATTAAATAATTAATTAAATACAAATATCTCAAATATATGTATTATATTTACTTTAAATATCTCAAATACATATATTAATGATATACGTCAAATACCTTTATTTGACAATTTATTAATGTGTATTTAATAACATCATATATTAAATAAAATACACATTAATTAGGAAATGACGGTTCGGCCCGTTCGCATGTATTTTTTCGTGTAACGTTTTAATTTAAACGATTTATAAATAATCACCATTATTCATAAAAGTCGCCCAAGTGCTTTACGAGTATGTTTCATTAGTGAGACTCTCTAGATTCAGGTATATCCGTCACAAAATCCAATTTCGTGTCCATAATTTACCCACCCGTAAATTATGACGACCACTGATAAACTAGCTAAATCATACAGGTCGAGGTCATTGCATACGTATAATCCCTCCGTCACAGGTATCCGGATAAACCAGAGATATAGATGTAAACGTCAAATCTCTATAGGTATTATCCATTCGACATATCTATTAACAATCTCTAAATAACAATCGGAACTTACTTCCAAAGTATACTGTGGCCACAGATTTAACAGACTGCTAATCATATATGGACTACATATGCTCTGTACACAGAACTGACGGATCCTATCTTGATACACACAGGATATCATGAGGATCGGTCCACACCCAACGAACATGCGAGGTTTGATCTAAATAGATCGGTGACGTGACTGTCATCTAAGTGTGGATGATGTCTCATACATCCACAGTGGTATCTCAAGTCGAAGGACCACTATGTTACTCAACCCGAGAAGATTCTTATTGACGTTGATGTACCATCTATTAAGAATCTTCGGTGATTCGTTCAATGATTATCTATTATAAACACCTACACGTCTATACGAGTCTCCTAGACTCATGGTTCATTGGGATAAACCATCGGACCAAGTCTCGATATACGACATCTACTGGTCTCAACATATTTGACTAATCGACCCGTGTTAGTGAATCTTTACCAGGAACTATATTTGATAATATATATTTAACAATGACACTTCCCAATGTCAATTACAAAATTCCTTTGTAACTGTGTACTGCATTATATATTATCGGGCTTTTGTCTAATATATACATATCACTAAACAACATTTAGTTTCAATCTAATCGTAATCAGATCGAATACGTATATAAAAATAAGAGGTGCAACCATAATTAAGTAATATTACGGAAAATGGGATGTTCGTATTCATGAATCAGACATAAATACGGTCCGGATTGGGGCTCTGAGCACCAACCCCAACAATTTCTCCCATTTGCTCTAGTGTCAATCCACGGTATCATATACACATCTCAATGTGTATCGTATACTCATGGCTCTCAAAAACTCACCTAGCACTTAAGAGGTAGGCACCAAAAAGTAGGTCCGCTATTACATAATGAGTTTGTCAAACAAACTCAATCATTTCCCATAGCCAGTATCTTTCATATTTTGTAGAATCTAAATTATACATTAATATGAATCAGACACTACATCAGTATTGTGCTACAGCTACTGAGTTGTCCAGGTATTCAGGGATCAAATCCAAAATACTATGCAGACAATCGCAAGCACAACACCAATATAAAACTTCTAATTTATAAGGTTACTATGCAACTTCATAAGTCAATACTTCATAAGTTGCATCTAATTCCACTAAATAGTAGAATCATTCGTGACACTTCCACTGCATCTTTTGTGACTCTTTATGACGGAGACTGTCTAACGTCATAATTAGTCTCAAAACTAATATGACCCTAATGGTTGCAGACTGTATTCTCCATGAATTAGAAACTCGTTCTTAATATCTCAAAGATCACAAAGAACGTGTTTCAAGATCCATCATATGGTCTATAGGATATCAAAAAAACTCGTAACAATTACGATTAAATCGATATCTTTAATCGCACATAAGAAAATATTCATTATGTCATCATCAAATGATACATAAGATTGATTAGACATTCTAATCAATATTCTTTTGAAAAAGGAATCATCATTTACGAAAGATGAATACTTTATATAAGACACACAATAATTGTCCAACAGTTATACTAACTGTCATACAAATAGCCTAGTTATGTCCTTTATTAGATCATATCTAATGTACGAATAATATGAGTATCTCACAAGTCTCTTAGTTTTTATATCTTATATAAAATTATATCAAATATAATAGAGACTACTCCCACTGCTTTCACGGAGTAAAGAAGACTTAGGTAAACTTTTACCTCACAAACATCCATTATTACTATAATAATGACAATGTTGTTAGGATATATAACACTAGAAAGTAATTTGTACGCTCCCACTAACCCTTCAATCACATATGTATTCTCTATACTTTGACATGATCAGACAATCTGACTGATGTCAAATATAGAGAACACAGACTTCCGGAAGACTTATCCGAGTCTACAATAGGCTCTATAAGCTAGCACACTAAACTGCAATCTCAGCAGAACACAAACTCTAGGGCCATTCCAGAACGAACTCTTCAAATGACAAGAAATCACATGATAAGTCATTCAAAAAATACCAATTTGCATTCTTTAGCTAAAATGTACAGTTTATATCAACATTAACCAATATATCTTTAATTGTTCAATTAGTGTGACTAGAGACAAGTTTCCTCAGAATCTACCATAGATTGCTGAGTATAACTTTTCTCACTGTCATACTGTAAAGGTCAAAACTTTAATAAGCTCACATTGCTTTTGCTGCGCAAACAATTTGCACAAATCATGAACTAATTCATAATGAAAGCTTAATCAAGTTCAAAACTTGATCGTAATAAGCTATGAACAATCTTAGATCTATGGTTCAATGGTGAACTTCCAGAATCGATATCAAATATCGCTTCCATTATAAGTTATAGGATAATTTCTTCAATAAGAAAACAACAGAACCATTAAGTATCAAATACTCGTAAATGATTTTGTTATCCTATTGGACTTGTACGGAAGAAGTATATAGGTTGTTTCATCTTATTAATTACGTAGTTCCAATTATATTTTATCATTCTCACATTTGACTTCAATAAGTCAAGTCTTTTCTATAATAATTAACATATGATGTTACACACCAAGGAATAAAACGATTTTATTATCTTAGGATAGTAGGAAAGATATTTTATTAAATAGAATACATATTCTATAAAATAGTTTAAATGATAAACTTTTACATTATACCTCCGAGGTGTAAGTAATTTCCATTATATAACTATTATATAAAAGAAAGATTCAAATCTTAAACTTTTCAAGATTCGAATTTTCTACCTATACATATCATATATGCAACTGTAGAAAATAATAGAACATTAATTAAAGAGATGGATTGATGTTACTGGAGCATAACCCCAAGAGTATTGAAACTAATTCGGTAACATTCAATATCAAACGAATCAAATCATATAAGATTCGACTGCTCCCACTACTCAATTACATCAAGATGAAATCGTGGAAGAATAATATTGAATAAGAATCATATTCACTAATAACCTTAGAACTAATTGCTTTAAATTCATATGTTTGATCGTATCAAAGATCTTTGAACAGTTCAAAGACATGTAATGAATTTTAATGATCAAGTTTTCAAAATTTCAGATCGAATATTTTTGAACGAGTCAAAGATGTTCAATCTGCATTTCATCAGAACAAATTGAAAGTTCTTGAATCTTTCAAGACGATCAATATGTGTTCTTTCAGAAACACGTAACTAAGTTATGAAAATTCATAAACTAAGTTACGAAATAAAGAAAACTACCTTAAGCAATTACAATTCATTAAACTACATACATCTAATGTATCAGTTTAATAAATCTGGTGGTCCAATGACAAATCATTGGTTAAACAAGATTTTAATCACCTTCCTGAATTCAATATTCATTAAATAGATAAGGATTGTGGTGTGATCTTGTATCAAACCATCTTTTACCATACGGAATACGCATCTAATGCTTAAGTGATTAAACTCATAAAGCACCGTTCTAATTATTTATTTTACCGAATAATTTTTCTTAATGTTTATATCTACGTCAATGACACTACTAGTTATATTTAAAATATATAACAATTGTTTATAAAGAACAAGTAACTAACCAATAGTCGCAAGTTCCGATATCAAATATCAAAACAATCATCAACTAATATTTTAAATAACTAGACGGGAGATCTGGTATCCAATACCTATAGTTGTAGTATTGTGAAAATCGATATTTTCTATACACAACTATACGCATCTTCTTTCTATAGCTTTACTATTTGCATTCAAGTATTCACAACAATTGTAAATAATTGATTAGCAAATTGTGTCAGACACATTGCCTCTAAAGGTCATTAAAGCTAAGAAACGTCATTACTAGATAAACAAATACCTAATGAGGCTTTCTTAATGTCAGTAAAAAATCTCGAGACATGAACTAATTCAAGTCAATTCTTACTGCATAAGAAACTATTCTCTCTAAAGTATTATATCCTAAAAGGGATATCTATCTAGATTATCTATCATGACTTAGAAATTAAGTCATTAACCATCTTGATTTTTGAAGAAAATCGGAACAACAGTTCCCGATGGTTTAGACCAATCTAATAATATCATAGTCTAGTAGTATCTAAAACCTATTCTAGAATAACTGCAACCAAGAGTCAAGTCAGATAACATATAAAAATATGTGTGCAGTGAATTAAAAGTTTAATTCTATCTAATATAGATTAAGGAAAACAAATAAGCAGCTATTTCCATAATAATACACACTGCCTAAGTTAAGGAATTTTTAAACTTAGCAGTGCCTCCCACTATTTTACGTAATACCGTAATCCCCAACGGAAAAATGAGAATTCAATAATTAAATCGAATTCCATAATGGGAAGAGGACCCCCATGAATATATTTCGATTCACAGCAGAGGCACGGTCTCACCTACGTATATTCACAGGTAGACAACTCATTGTCAATCACTCACTAGTGACTCCTGGATTTCCGGTCCTGGTCGTTTCTCGTTGTCGCTGCTAAGGCAGGCCCACAAGGAGACGTACATTAAACTCGTCAATGATAAACTCAAGTTACTTGCGTAACCCTGACAGCTAGGGCACGTTCAGGATTCCGCTTTCGCTTGAATTAATCTAATATCTAATATACATCCGGCGTAAATAAATCTCTATCGACTACACCCTCACAGCAGAGGAACAGTCTCGGATGTAGTCACGGAAAAATATTTATAAACCGTATTGACAAGGCGAACCAAGAAACAAGTATTACAAATACTAGTTACTTTAAAACCTTACTAAACATGGATATTCTATAAAGTGTCATACAATTTAAATTTAATCAAATTAAATGAAAGCATGCATGTATCAAGTAAAGATAAGAAAAAACATTAGATTTTAAAGGGCTAATCATATCGGGGTGTCCAGAATCAACTCGTTCTGATACCATTTTGTTGGGGTTTTAAGGGGGAATATCGGTAACGCAGCGGAATCGCGGAAAATCAAAATTTTCCGATTTCAAAACTTTTTCTCGGACCAATTAAATAAACTTATTTATTTAATTATCCAATTATTAAATTCTGAAAAATTATACAATAAATCAAATTTCTTGGTAATTATCGAATTGCCCCAAAACTTTGTTAATTTATCATTTTAGTCCAAAAGTTGTCAAATATAATTTTGGATGATTCTAAATCATTTCTAAAATGTTTTTCAACACATCTAATGCATCAAAATCAGATTTCACACAAATCCCCAATTTTTGAGCAATTACCGTGAGCACCCCAAAATTTACAATTAATTACAATTTGGACCATTTTGTTCAAAACATGCCAAGATCAAATCCAATTAACCTAAAATTTTACATGCATCATATTCATACCATAATACATCACATATATGAAAAGCCCCAAATTTGGAGAAGGTTATGAACCCTAATTTTTCAATTTCATCAAATTGTCTAATTTTACCAAATCTTTAAAATCCAACACTTTAATCCATTCAATAATTCACCAATCTAGCCTCACCACTTTGAAACAACTCTAGAACAATTCTAGGTCACCAAGGAGTGGCTTACCAACTCTAGAATGACAACTTGATTTTCTAAAAATCAAAAGTAAAGCTTTGAAACCATTTCAAGCTTACTTACATGCTTCAATCTTTCATCAAATTTCACAACCAAAATAAACACAAACTATAAGAATAGAGACAACACCAAAGCAACAAAAAATGATACTAAGCATGTTAGAAATATTTTTCATGTTGAAGACTTTGAAAAATAACTTACAAAATCATGATTTTCCAAGCCATTTTCCTTTAGCCTTCAAGCTTTTCTCTCAACTTCTTTTATGTTTATTTGGTATCTAATGAACTTGTTAAAACCCTAAAATGAAATGAAACAATATATACTTCACCAAAATTAGCCCTAGGCCGAAATTGTGAAGAAAAAAAATAAAAATATCTAGATATTTTTACTTTGTTTCATTTAATTCACAACATGTCAACTTGTTTTTCTAAATCATTACTCTTTAATGAATTATCCAACCAAGTCAACAATTGCAACATGAAAAATATAACAATTATATTTATTTTAGGGGTATTGCCGAATTTGTGAATAAAAAAAGGAAAATGGATATTTTCAATTTTAACAATTAAAACAAATATCCAAGGAAGTAAAATTCAATTTGACAACCTTTTCCTTTAAGTATAAAGTCAATAATTTACACTTATAATCATTTCCTAACTTTATCATCTGGTGAGATATTTATATTTTAATTATATTAACCATTTAACAATTTAAAATTAAATAATTAATTAAATATAAATATCTCAAATATATGTATTATATTTGCTTTAAATATCTCAAATACATATATTAATGAATTACGTCAAATATCTTTATTTGACATTTAATTAATGTGTATTTAATAATATAATATATTAAATACAAATACACATTAATTAAGAAATGACGGTTCGGCCCGTTCGCATGTATTTTTCGTGTACCGTTTAAACGATTTATAAATAATCATCATTATTCATAAAAGTCGCCCTAGTGCTCTACGAGTATGTTTCATTAGTGAGACTCTCTAGATTCAGGTATATCCGTCATAAAATCCAATTTCGTGTCCATAATTTACCCACCCGTAAATTATGACGACCACAGATAAACTAGCTGAATCATACAGGTCTAGGTCATTGCATACGTATAATCCCTCTGTCACAGGTATCCGGATAACACCAGAGATATAGATGTAAACGTCAAATCTCTATAGGTATTATCCATTCGACATATCTATTAACAATCTCTAAATAACAATCGGAACTTACTTCCGAAGTATACAGTGGCTACAGATTTAACAGACTGCTAATCATATATGGACTACCTATGCTCTGTACACAGAACTGACGGATCCTATCTTGATACACACAGGATATCCTGAGGATCGGTCCACACCCAACGAACAGGCGGAGGTCTGATCTAAATAGATCGGTGACGTGACTGCCATCTAAGTGTGGAAGATGTCTCATACATCCACAGTGGTATCTCAAGTCGAAGGACCACTATGTTACTCAACCCGAGAAGATTCTTATTGACGTTGGTGTACCATCCATTAAGAATCTTCAGTGAGTCGTTCAGTGTTTATCTATTATAAACACATACACGTCTATACGAGTCTCCTAGACTCATGGTTCATTGTGATAAACCATCGGACCAAGTCTCGATATATGACATGTACTGGTCTCAACAGATTTGACTAACCGACCCGTGTTAGTGAATCTTGACCAGGAACTATATTTGATAATATACATTTAACAGTGACACTTCTCAATGTCAATTACAAAATTCCTTTGTAACTGTGTACTGTATTATATATTATCGGGCCTTTGTCTAATATATACATATCACTAAACAACATTTAGTTTCAATCTAATCGTAATCAGATCGAATACGTATATAAAAACAAGAGGTGCAATCATAATTAAGTAATATTATGGAAAATGGGATGTTCGTATTCATGAATCAGACATAAATACGGTCCGGATTGGCGCTCTGAGCACTAACCCCAACATTTTTATCTATGTTGTTAAATACACTATTTAGGCGGCTTTTTGGACGGTTTTTTCAAACATCAATGGCGGTTATAACCGATACTTGGGTGTTTTAAGTTATAACTCTTTAAATATTAGATAAAATTCTTCGTGTTTGACTAGTCAACTCGTTATTTGACTGGTCAAAAGCTACACTTAGTTAGCATTTGTGCGGGTTGAACTACTAAAGTGTCTTATCCCATCTATCATCTTTGACAACATAACTTTATATAAACTAGTTGATTTTCAAAAATCGAAAATCGATAAAAAATTGACGATTTCAGACAGCCAATTAAATCAGTGGTTTTCGATCAAATTAGATAAAAACTGCTCTGGTTGATATACCCCACATGAATCCTATCAAACACCTTGAGTGGGTATGAAAATTGATCCCCCCCCTTCCTCACTACTCCCTCCTTTTGTCTCCCTGCAAAAAGATCACAATACCCCTCGCTTTGTAATTTATCACTCATTCAATTATTATACATGTCAAAAAATTTATATTTATATATATTAATTTAAAAATAATTACATAATAATTATAACTCCATTTTTCATTTTATTAATTATATTTTTTTGATTTTTGTTAATAAATATTACAAATTGTGTATTTATTCATTTACTTTTTTTTTATTCATTTTTAATTTAATTAACACTACTTATGTATAAAAAAATATAATTTTACCAAATAAAATTAATTTATAAATTAATTAGAATTGGTACGAAGTATTGGGTATATCACCAAGTGCGCCAATAGGAGACTTTGGAGGCAACATGTATTAGAATTTATGTTTTTATATTTTTAAGTGTAACTTTTTTTGTTGTTATTTGTACTATTTTTTTTAAATATATATATATTTTGATTTAATACATACGAATATTTTTATAATACATAAGTAGTGTTAAATAAATTAAAAAAGAATCACAAAAATTAAATGAATTAAATGAACACAAAATAAATAACAATAAATATGAATAAATAATAAAAATATGTTATTTAAAAAAAATAAAAATTTTAATTAATAAAATAAAATAAGTATATATGTTATTTTTAAATATATATATATATATATATATATATATGGGTATATTTGATTTATTGGGGGAGGAAATTTCTAAAAATCAGAATATCCGGGGGTTGAGAAGTAGTCCTCGTAGGTATACTTCTGGGACCTTTGAGTGGGAAAAGTAAAGTTGATGTTCTTGCATCTGTTCAGTCTTGATTCCGGTGAACCATTTTATGATAAAAGGGAAAAGAAAAAGTTGGGAAAAGATTCAAGTAAACAGAACAAACAGATCTTGGGTAAAATGGGATTTAAACAAACTGAATATTCTACTCTTTAAAGAAAATTCTACATACCCAATTAAATATTAAAATATGTTTCTATTTCTATCATAATTCAATGTGGTGGTGACAAAACGAATCAACGAATCGAATTTGTATTGATACCTAAACGAATCGAATCAAAATATGATGGATTCGTATTCGATTGGTTTTTTAAACGAATCCTAATATTAGGATTCATATTCGATTCGTTTATTAAACAAATCGAATACGAATATTCGTTTAGTAATGATATTATTCAATAACATAATTTACCATAATTTATTTACATTAATTCTTCATAAATATATACATATGAAATATGTAATTAATATACTTACTAAAAATATCTCACCAAATATTGACAATATTATTTTTTCTATGGTAATTAGTCATAATTTCTCGAATCTTAATTGAAAAATAACAATAACTAGTAAATGAAAATAATAAAACGAATCATAAACGGATAAACGAATCAATGAGCTCAAATTCGTATTCATTCGTTTAATAAACGAATCAAATCGAATTGACCGATTTATTAAACGGATTCATTTTTTCAAACCCGTATTCGCTTTAAAGCGAATCGAATCGAATGAATAAACGAATCCTAACCCAAATTGCCACCCCTAGTCCAATGAGAGTTAGAAGGGTAAAAACTATAAATTTGAGGTGGCGAGAATCCAAATATTTGCAAACTGAGGGTCAAACATATAATTTAAAAAATAAGCCAAGTTTGAATCAAGACCTTTATCTTTCTTAAAAAAAATATTTAGGCCTTGGCCTCCAGAGGTCATCATAACATAGGTCTAGCCTGTAAGAAATTTTTTTTTTTAAAGGTGCGTATATATAGGAAATGAAAAGACGTAACCTTTGAGTTTAAAAGATTCATTGGAAAATATATATTCCTTAATGAGAAATGATATAACCTTTAGAGTTGAAAGATTTAATTGAATGATCATAACTCCTAAATGAATATACATTTTGACATAAGAGTATTTTTTTAAAGACAACCCTCCATATTTATAAATAAGTTCATTGAGTTCTTCATTTATATACATTCTTACTTTCAATTCTATTTTCACAAGTCTTAGGTATTTTAGAGAGTCCAAAATTTTCATATATAAAAAAGAGTTTCCACCATTGATTCATAGTTCAAGTTATTGAAGAAAGTAATGTCCCTTTTAAAAGAAGCAACCAGATAATTATGGGAGAACATTAGTCAAGTGATCCGTAATGAGCACCGATGTGAGGCTAATTAGTTCTCAATGACAGAGACTTCTTGACTTGATTTAAAGGACTCATCTTCTACAAAAATTATTTACAGGTTTTTCTTAAAGTTTTGAGTTATTGTGTTTTGATTTATGACTTACATGTTAGCATTTTTGATTTGCACGTTTACTTGAATAATGCATGTTGAAAGTGATAAATAACACATACGCCCAACATAACCTTGATCTATGGGTGGAACTAAAAAAATTTGATGAAAAATAAGAGGCTAAAGTGGAAAACTTTTTTTACTTCAATTTTTGTTTTGGGCCTCTCCATTCTCTTGTAGTTTCTATCTTTTTGTTTTGGGTTAGGCTGTTTTAACTTCAAATTTTTTTACTTCAAAACTTGAAATTCTCATCCAGTAATCTCATGAAATTTGATACGCAATTCGGTTATTTAAGTTGTATAAAATAACTTATGAAAACACCCTTCACACAGTCACAAGTTTGTATGATATTTTTTGTTACTAAAATATTTATAATATTTAAAATATACACAACTCTATGCACCCACCATGATCCTAAATCTCTAATATAAACTTCTCATCTACAACTACTGTGTATTAAATTGATGATTTCAAATTATTGTATTAATTAAAGAGATTATGAGAATTTAACTACAAGTCCAATGGCTTGTCAAATAATTTTTTTGAAGTAAGATACTATATAAACACTAAAGGGACAAATGATAGATATCAACTTCAGTATATATATATATATATATATATATATATATTATTGATAAAAATAGATAAATAGGTGTGAAATTAATGAACCTATAATGGTTTTTGGGCAACCCATATAAATTACCAAGGCAAAAGCCATACTAAATATAGCAAAAATAAACCTTTATACCATGGTAGTTCTATTTTTATTGACAATGTCCGTAACAAAACAAGTTCAATTGAGTTGTAATAAGTCTTGAAGAACTTGGAGCAATTAGGCTGGTTTTTGGCAAAGATGTGTATGAAGATCAGACATGCGTTAATACTGCGTTCGTTGAAGCGTTCGCACGTGTGGCGTTAGTGTCACGTCCATTGTTGGGTTCAAACGAAACATTTCAGAGAGCAATCGTTCGAGGTGCATTCAAGTATGCGTTCGAATGAAACCTTCTAGAGAGCACACGTTCGACACGCGTTCGAGTGGCGTTCGAACGTCTGTGCGGAACTAAGTTATTTTGGACGCGTTTTTACCTATTTTGCTTTTGGGAAGCCTCTCTTTTTGACCTATCTATATAAACACATTATAGCCACCTCTTACAAGTATTGAAAATATATTCTTTCAAAGCTGCAAACCTTCATAACTTTTCAACCTATTCTTTTCTCACCTTGAAGACTTCATTGTTTTACTTATCTTCGCTTTTGTGGTGAGATTGATATTTGTTAAACCATCAATACAAATCAAAACAACTTTCCTAATCATTTTAGAGTTCTCTAGGAGGAAGTTTGACAGTCGAAGTTCCAGCGTGCAGAGTTGATTCCCTCAGAGACTTCTGAAGTAAACCGTGGGGTACGAGCTCGAGGAGTTCTTCGAGTTCTTACAGTCTAAAGGTACTAGAGTCGCTGGAGTTGCCACCATAGGTCTTTTACCATCACTGTAAGTTTATCTCTTTATAGTGGATTTCTTTATAGTGGATTTAGGCTGGTAGCCGAGATACCTGTAGTGGTTTTTTACTCGCATGAGTTTTCCACTTCGTCAACAAAATTACTGTATTGATTTATTTATTGCATTAATTTTATTTGCTTGGATTTATAAACTGTTAGACTAAAGAGTGATTGTTAATTTGATTAATCCATAGAAATAATATTTATGACTTGTCTTAAAATATTGTGTTAAGTTCCGCATAGGGTCAAAACCTTAGGATAAATACGAATTTTCAATTGGTATCAGAGTCTGAACTCGATCCTTAACCCTTATAACTATGAAAAGAAGTCAACCCCTAAATTGTCCCCAATTCTTTGATGGGATAAAATATTTGCATTGGAAGGTTCACATGAGAGTGTTCCTTAAGTCCTTAGATAAGAGGGTCTGGATGACCGTAGAGTACGGGTGGAAACCTCCCGTTGTTATGGTTGATGGGGTCTCTTCCTCTAAAGATAAATTGACATGGACTAAGGATGAATTTGATGTTAGCAATAGGAACAATAAGACAATTAATGTCATTCATGGTGTTGTTTGATCTGCTGAATTTATGAGAATCTCAATGTGTGAGATAATCAAGGATGCATGGGACATCCTGCAGACTGTGCATGAGGGCACACTGTCTGTTAAAAATAATTCGCTCAAAGATCTTGCTACTAGGTTTGAGGTCGCCAGAATGAAAGATGATGAGACATTTGACGAGTTCTATGCTGAGATTAACGACATAGTTTACTCTAGCTTTAACCTAGGTGAAACCATTCCTACTGGTAGGATAGTTAGGAAAATCCTTAAATTCCTACCTGTCAAGTTCCTACCTAAGATCACCGCCATCGAGGAAAGAAATGACCTTAATCACCTTAAACTAGAGGACCTCGTAGGTAAACTGTAGGTATATAAGAAGAAACTTCCTGGGTATCAAAAGCCCAAAACTATAGCGATGAAGATCGCGAAGAAAGTTGCTCATGATCCTGTCAAATGATGATGATGATACCCTCACGGATCATGATTTGGCCATGTATGTAAAGAAGTTTAATAAATTTCTTAAACTTAATAAGAATGGTCGTAGCGGTGATAGGGATAAAGAAGATAAGCCTAGAGAGAGTAGGCATAATAGAAGAGAGTCTAGAGAGGATAGGGGTAGCAAACCCCATAGTATCTAGTGCCATGAGTGTGAAGTTTATGGGTATATTAGATCTGAGTGTCCCGCATACCTTAAGGCTAAAGGTAAGAAAGTCATGACAGTCTCTTTTAGTGATTCAGAAGGTGACTATACTTTTGATGAGTCTTCTAAAGATAAGAGCAATTTTATGGCATTTGCTGCTAGCGTGTCTGGTGAGAGAGAGGATAGTATTAGTGATGCTGATTCAGAATTATCTCACGATGAGTTTGTAGATGAGGATAATATTCAGATAGCCAACACTGAATTGTTCAGTGAGAGCCTAACTATCAAGAATTCGAATATAGAGGTCAATAAGAGGCTGAAAGAGGTTGAGTTAGAAAAGAACGAAGCTCAAGCTAAGTTTGAGCAGAGCCTTTTAATGATAGATGACCTTGAGGAGAGGAATATAGGCCTAGTTGATAGAGAGGATATGGGTAGCAAATCCGGTTGTCAGTGTTTTCTAGTGGGAATAATAAACTAGACCGCATGTTAGAGATTAATTTTGAGCCTAATTGCGATAAGGCGTCATCATCTAGAGTTGTGTCTGTCCCTCCTAAACATGACTTAGGCAAGAAGCCTGTTGAGTGCATTCATGTGATTCCTCATGATGATCATCGTCTTGTGACCTAACCTCGCTCTCATTCGAGGTTTGTGCATGTTTGCCATCACTGTGGCAAGGCAGGTCACATTAGGCCTAAGTGCTTCATGCTGCACAAGCATAAGAAAAGGCTTAAGAGTGTACCATCTATGTTTGATTCATCAAATCTAGTGTCTCAAGTTTCTGCACTAGCTAAACAGATGCAATTCCTTAATGAGAAACTTGATGTATTGACTAGAAATTATTAAATGGAAGAGATTTCTAAGACAGTTTGGGTGAGGAAACAAGATGGCCTCTCTCATCTACTTCTGAATGCATTGATCCTGAAAGGCATGATGAGAGTGCACTTTGTTAGGGTTGGTGCTCTGAGTGCCAATTTCTTATGTATTTCCCTGTAAATTCTCTTGTAAATATTTTATTAATGAATAGAATAAACAGTTTCTATAATATGAATTCTTTTATTATATGGTAAAGATGTAAATGACCATAGAATGATTGGTTATGATACAGTTGCAAAAGCGTCGCAACTGACATTGAGCAGTATCATAAAAGTATCATTCTTTAACTATTCCTGGTCAAGGTTTACAATTACTTGGTCAGTAAATACCCGATGAGATCGGTACGTGTCGTATATTGGAATATTAGATTTCAATGGTTTCTCAATGACCCATGAATCTCGGGATACTCGTATAGACACGTAGGTGTTTATATTGGATAGACACTGAACGACTCATCAAAGATTCTTAATAGATGGTACACCAACGTCAATAAGAATCTTCTCGGGTTGGTGAGCATAGTGATCCTCTGACTTGAGGTACCACTGTGGATGTATGAGGTATCCTCTACACTTTGATGGCAGTCACGTCACCGATCTATTTAGATCAGACCTCAGCCTATTCGTTGGGTGTGGACTGATCCTCAGGATATCCTGTGTGTATCAAGATATGATCTGTCAATTATGTGTACAGAGCATATGTATCCATTATGGAATTAGCAATCTGTTAAATCCATGGGCCCGTGGTACACTATAGAAATGAGTTCTAAAGTGTTATTAAGAGATTGCTAATAGAATCATCGACGAGATTATACATATAGAGATTTGACGTTTATATCTATATCTCTGGGATAATCCGGATATCCATGACGGAAGCATTATACGTATGCAGTGACTTCGACCTGTATGGTTCAGAGATTTTATCCGTGTTCGTCATAATTTATGGGTAGGTAGATTATGGACACGAAATCAGATTTCGTGATGGATATGCCTGAACCTAGAGAATCTCACTAATGAAATATACTCGTAGAGCACTAGAGCAACTTTTATAAATAATATTGATTATTTATAAGTCGTTTAATGGTTAAACGATAATACATGCGTTTGGGATCTTTCGGCCATTTATTAAATGTCAAATTGTGATATTTGATATTTGATATTTATATTTATATTTAATATTTATATTTTGATTATTTAATGTAAATATAATACATATATTTAAGATATTTATATTTGATTATTTGATTATTTAAATGTTAAATAATTAAATTAATTAAATAATAAATATCTTTTTACTTTATTATAGTAAGCAAAATGACACTTTTTAATTGAACTAAATGGCCTATATTTATTGGATAAGTTGGCATGATTTAATTGGTTTATTTGTGATAAATATTAAAGTGTTTGATGATTTATTACCACAAGTTTAATTAAATCTTTATCCATTTATTTATTGAAAAAAATTGAAAATATATGGCTAATATTTTTCCCATTTTCGGTCATGGCTTAAAAATATATAAGCCTTGTTTCAATTTTTTATTTCATTATCTATGAACCCTAAAAATCAAATACAAAGAGTTTTTGAGAGAAAAGAATAAAGAAAGCTTGGAAATCCTTGGAATTTAGTAAGTTTTTCTTACTTTCTTTTTCATGAAAAATGTTTCTATGATTGTAGGCTTCATTTTTTGTAGCTTAGATTTTTCTCTACTCTTTTGTGTATGTATTTTAATGGTTGGGAATTTGTTTTGAAAGATGGAAGCATGTATATACATAAGAATGCATGAAATTAGTTTATATGTATTCTTTTAGCTATTTGATAGTGAGTTGCCATTCTAGAGTTACTTAACCACTCATAAATGACCTAGAATTGTTCTTGAGTTGTTTCATGATGGTGAGACTTATTTGGTGTGGTAGGAATTGAATTAAAGTGTTGAATTTAATTAGTTTGGTGTTAATTTGTCAATTTATGGAAATTATAAAATTAGGGTTCATAACCCACTCCAAATTTGGGGCTTTTCATATATGTGTTAATTAATGATGTATATATGATTTATATTAAATTTGAGAATTTTTGGATTTGATCTTGACATATTTTGAACTAAAAGGACCAAATTGTAAATTCTTGAAAGTTTGGGGACCTCTCGGCAATATGAGGGAAATCTGTTTTCTTGAATTACAAATTGTATTTTCATGTATAAGACATGAAAAAACATTTTGGGATTGATTTGGAATCAATTAAAATTGTATTTGACAATTTAGGACTAAAATGATAAAAATACAAAGTTTAGGGGCTAAATGATAATTAATGAAAAATCTATTTTTGGTAAAAATTTCAGTTTTTAAGTATTGAGTAGTTTATTTTAATTACCCAATAAAAATTATTGAAATCGGAAAATTTTGATTTTCCGCATTCCACAGCGTTTACCCGGAATTTCCGCCTAAAACCCCAACACAATTCGGTGTAACTCTTCTTAGAAGTTGAATTTGTTTTCCCATTGCATGTGTGTGTGCGTGTGTTTATATTTTTGCACGTTTATTTTTTTTTACTGCATATGGGTGTTTGTGTTGTTCCTTATTTTTATCTCTTGGTATATAGGATGGAAACTCAAAAATAAATTCCATAGCCAATTCCTAAAGGATGATAGTATGATCTACATTCGAGATACAACTCCACTTACCATTGGATATTGACAAGTCTTGTTGTTTCTTTTCTTATTATTTTGTTGAAAATGAAAAATACAAAAAAAAAAAGAAAAAAGAAAAAGAAAAAGACCAAAAATATTTTCCTGACTTATTAGAGCATGAAAAGCTTGTCGCATGTGATCCTGGTATGTAGGATATATGTTTATGCATGTGTAATAAGCTTTTATTTTTTTGATGCTCTATGTGCATGAGTATGTGATAAAAATATTTAGTATATCTTGTGTTTGCACTTCACATACACGTTTTTATTATTGTCAAAGCTTGGTCGCATGTATGAGTTTTTGGACGGCAATCTAATCTCTACCATACTTTTCTCACTAAATAATGTGACATTTGACTGTATGACCTTGTGTTATCCCCTTGTCAAAGTAAAAGAAAAAAAAAATCATGAGTCTCAAATACAAAAGAGCCAATGAACCAAATTCAAAAGATAAGGACAAAAAACCCTTTCACTCGAAAGAGTATTTATTTACGAGCTCATTATATTTATAGGGAAAATTTTATGGCATGCAACCAATGTTGCTTCTTTTTAGGTCCTAGTGGTGCTAGGTTTGAACACTTATTTTGTGGACTTGGTGTGTCAAGAGATGAGATCTCTTTGGCTGTGTCTCACTCATAAAATAAGGTCTTAAGCTTTGATTTGTTGTGCACTTATTTTTCACGCAAGTACTTGTTATGCTTTGGTGTTTATGTCATATGCATGTGTGTAGTATTTAGCAAAATCTAAAGTGATGCATATTATTTCATGTCATAAACAGCTGAGTACTGACTGTGTATCATTGTACTTGCTTGAAGTGTTGTTTCAGTCAATTTTGATTGATTTTTCTTTAACTCATTGTGTGATGCATATCTGTGAGTTTTGTTTTACTTCCCGTGTGGTATTTTTGCTAACTGAGTAGGCCTGTTAGTAAGGGGGAGTATGGGTGTTCACGGGTCGGGTCGAGTCAGATTTTTTGAAATTTTATGAGACCCGATCGGGTCGGGTCATGGGAAAGTTGGGTCGCGGGTCGAGTTACGCGAATATGGAACCCGATCGGGTTCGGGTCGGGTCATCGGGTCATTAATAAAATAATTTTTTAATGAATTAATTATTTTGAAATATAAATATTAGTTATTTTATATCCCAAAAATTATCATATATATAAAGTTTTAATACAAAAAAGTAATAAACAAGTGAAATAATAGTACAATTTTTTTAAAAAAAATTAGAAAAATAATAAAAAATTTATAGGGTCGGGTCGGGTTTTAGTATCAAACACGTTGCCAACTCGAAAATTTTGGGTCGGGTCGGGTTGAAATTTTGTAAATTTTTTTATGAACCCGCGCGGGTCGGGTCGGGTCGCGGGTTGACCCGACCCTATGAACACCCCTAAAGGGGAGTAAGTTCTGTTTACATGTTATCTTGCATGTGTTGTTTGCCATAGTACATTTCCCATTGTCATTTCGTGACAAAAATGAGGGAGAGTAGTTTAGTATTTTGTGGTGTAATATATCATGTATATTCATTTGTTTGCTCTCCATTTTAAAGGAAGTATGATTAAGAAGGAGTAAGATATCTACCTGTACATGCATGAGAGCTCTCCAATTTTAAAGGGAGTAGGTTTAAGGGGAGTATGATATCTACTTGTACATGCATGAGAGTTTTATGAATTATGAATTTAATCTGCTTTGTCTTTTCTTTATATTCCATGTGTTTTTCAAGGTATATTCTTGTTTGTGGATGTTTCAGTAAGCAAGTTATTTACTGATGTGGCATTGATATCAAGACTACTTGGTTATGTATTAGATTGAGTCATATGATAATAAGCCATTGTCTTGATGGTTGGCAGTTGGTTATCTTCTTTTTGGTACTTTTACTGTAGTCTTTGTATTAGGTAGTGTTTTGTCACAGAATGCCAAATGGGGAGATTGTTAGTTATATTTTTATTGGCAATGTCCGTAACAAAAAAAAGTTCAATTGAGTTGTAATAAATTTTGAAGAACTTGGAGCAATTGGACTGGTTTTTGGCAAAGATGTGTATGAAGATCAGACATGCGTTAATGTTGCGTTCGTTGAAGTGTTCACACGTGTAGCTTTAGTGTCACGTTCGTTGTTGGGTTTGAATGAAACATTTCATAGAGCAATCGTTCGAGGTGCGTTCAAGTATGCGTTTGAATGAAACCTTCCAAAGAGCATGCGTTCGACACGCGTTCGAGTGGCGTTCGAACGCCCGTGCGGAACTAAGTTATTTTGGACGCGTTTTTAGCGTATTTTGCTATTGTGAAGCCTTTCTTTTTACCCTACCTATATAAACATATTATAGCCACCTCCCACAAATGTTGAAAACATATTTTCTCAAAGCTGCAAACCTTCATAGCTTTTCAACCTATTCTTTTCTCACCTTGAAGACTTCATTATTTTCCATGTCTTCGCTTTTGTGGTGAGATTGATCCTTATTAAACCATCAACACAAATCAAACCAACTTTCCTAATCCTTCAGATTTCTCTAGGATAAAATTTGGCAGTCGGAGTTCCGGCGTTCAAAGTTGCAGAGTTGATTCACTCAAAGACTTCAGAGGTTCTGAAGTAAATCGTGGGGTACGGGCTCGAGGAGTTTTTCGAGTTCTTGTAGTCTAGAGGTACTAGAGTCGGTGAAGTTACCACCATATGTCTTTTACCATCACTGTAAGTTTATCTCTTTATAGTGGATTTGGGCTGGTATCCGAGATACCCGGAGTGGTTTTTCACTCGCACTAGTTTTCCAATTCGTCAACAAAATTATTGTGTTGATTTATTTATTGCATTAATTTTGTTTGCTTGGATTTATAAATTGTATGACTTAATGGTGGTTGTTAGTTTGATTAATTCATAAAAACAATATTTATGACTTGTCTTAAAATATTATGTTAAATTACACATAGAATCAGAACCTTAGAATAAATACGAATTTTCATGCCCAATATACAAAAATCAATCAATTATTGAGTTTTTCATTTAAAAAGATATCTTTAGTTGAATTGAAAGCCAAAATTTTTATTTTGGGCTATATAGGGCTATTAATTATTTGGGTATTCGAAAATAAATAAATAAATAATGCTTTAAATGAAGTCGTTTTCAATTCTTAGATTTCTCGGGCTTGGAATTGATCTGATTTTTATATTGATTTTTTTAAAAAAATTATTATTATTAATTATTAAATAAAAATGTATATATAATTAAGTTTTAACCATTCACGATTAATGTATATGTTGTCATAATGTTATAAAAAATTTAACACAATTCAGCCAAATTCCTAACCTAGATAGCACACCATGAAAAGGGCATTTAGAATTTGGAAACTCATGTTTATTTTGAAGCCATAATGAAGGGTGAAATATAAAAGAAACTTTTTTTTTAGTGTTTTTAAATAAATGAAAAAAATATTTTGCTGATTTTGGAAACTTTTTAAGATATTTTAATTAAGCAAAGTATGTACAATATCTTGAGATAGCCTTTTTATTTTTGAATTGAATTACAATTTACATATATTTACAATATAAAGTTATATTAGTTTTAAAATAGCGCAGTTCGAAAATTTAAACTCAAAAGAGATCTAATATATATTTTAATATTGAAAAAAAAAAAAAAACCTCCACAATATTCATATGAAAGCACTTTAATCTTCATCACAATATTGAGATACTTTAAATAAAAAAAAAAAAGTAGCGTCTTGCATGAATAATAAATACATTATGGCATGATTATTCAATATAATTGACAAGGCATGATAATTAATAGTCGCATCTCATGTATTGTTAAACAACCCCAAATCATTAAGGAGAGTCAGTGATAAAATCATATTTTATAAGATTTTTTTTTCTTCCAAATAATAAAGATTCCATTGCAATTAGAGACATGCCTCTTTTAAAACATGTATTGTGTCCTTTAATTGTAATAATAATTATTATTTATGTAATAATTTCCTGACTTCTGTGGGGGAGTGCTCATAGCAGTTGCCCTATCAATAAGACAATAAAGCATGTAAAAAAATATTTAAGCTATAATTTCATCATAATTAATACTTATGTTTTTGCCTAACTATCTGTTTGATCATGAATTCGAATCTTAAAAATAGTATTTCTTTGGAAAAAAAAATAGAAATAAGACTATATATATCAATATTTTTTCCATATCCTATTTATAATAGGAGTTTTGAGCAATGGATATTAGCTTTAATACTCAGGGTATAAAATATGAATTAGTTAACTTATTGTTTGACCAATGCTCAATTTCATAAAGTCAGCCAAAATAATTTTTTGATATTTGTTCCATTGAAAGGTAGAAATACATTGAACTTGTTCGTGTTAGTATTTAATCTTTATGTTTATTAACTGTATAGTAGATGATTATTGCGTGTATTATAATATTAAGAAATATAATATGTAAGTAAACCGTTTTAAAATATAACAAGTTAATTTGTCTATAAATAAATGTCTTATCTAGCTACTAAAAGTTATACGACTGCCACGATTTGATAGAATCTTTGTACATGTATTGGATGGACTTCTTTCTCAATGGGTGTGATTTGATTGCATAAGGTTTATAGTTTAATTGTTCAAGTTTTAGGTTCGAATACAGAGGTACGCTTCTTGTAAGAGCTTGAGGCAGCTAGAAATTTTACCTACTCTATTTAAATCCGGATCGGATGATTAGGCGGCGGAGTTTCCTAAGTTTCCAAAAAAAAAAAGTATTGGAGGAAGCTCTAACAATTTTTCAATCATTTGATTATAATAAATTAATGGTCAAAATTTTAAATTGAAATAGTCTCACCCCATATAAGAGTGGGATGGCTATTGTAACCTAAATTCGTGACTTTTGTTAGTTTCATGTGTGCTAACAACTTTTATAATAAAACAAGTTCAATTGAGTTGTAATGAGTCTTGAAGATCTCGGAGTAATTGGACAAGTATTTGGACAATATCAGATGGAGATATCAAAGTGATATTCACTATTTTGGACATTCTAGATGATTTAGAATTTCAATTGACATGATGTCAGTTTCATTGGAAAGTAGACTCGAAAACGATCGCGTACATATAAAGAACGCGTGGTTTGATGAAGGGACGAGAAAGTTACAAGTTTTTTAAGTTGTACCTCAAAATCAATCTGCGACTTGCGTTCTTCTTTGCGTTCGAATACCTGGAGGCAGAAACTTTATGTTAGAGGTGCGTTTGAGAGGAGTTCGAACGCCTGTGCATAAGTGAATTATTTTGGACTCGTTTTGAGCCAGATTTACACTAAGAAACTCTTACATTTGCCCTACATATATAAACAAACTTGGAGCCACTTTCACATATGTTGAAAACATATTATTCAAAGCCTACAAACCTTTTGTTTCAACCATCTTAACAATACACCTTGAAGACTTCTTTGTTTTCATGTCTTCTCTGTTTTGGTGAGATTTTTCTTTGATTGACCATCAACACAAAAACACACGCTAACCCAATTTCTTAAACCTTCAGAGTTCTCAAGAAAGAAGATTGGTATTCAAAGTTACGACGTTGCGTGCTTCCAGAGTTGATCTGCTTAGAGACTTCAGAGGTTCTGAAGAAAGCCGTTTGGTGCGGCCTCGATGAGTTCTTTAGGTTATTACAATTTAGAAGTATTTGTTGGGGTGGATGTGGAACCCCTAAGGTCGGATCAGTGCCCCACTCAGCGGAAGTGGGTCTAACCCATGGATATCAAGCATGTGTGTATTTTATAATTATTTTATGGAATATTATATTTCGTTATGAGTTCGTAGGAAAAAATTAGGACCAAATCGAAGTCCGAAATCTCTGGAACGGATAAAATTAAGTTTTAGCATTCATGGGCAGCGACTCTCGGTGCTTTGCGACGTGCAGGCTTGAGAGTCGCAACGTCCAATCTGTGAGAGCTCGGCGTCGCGACTCGCAAGTGTTAGCTCCGCGATGCTCGAAGCTCTGAAAGGTGAGTGTCACGACACCGTCCTGTGTAAAATATTGGCGGTGGGCAAATTTGTCTTCAATTCAATTCTAAACACTTCCAATTTTCTTCAAACACTGAATACACCTAAAGTCTAATTTTAACATCAAGACATGCTATACAACAAACTTATATGTATTCTAAATACATATATGTATTTCTTTGAATCAAAACATAAACTAAAATATAATCTCATAGTAAAATGACTCATGAACAATTCTAGGTCACTCAAAGGTGGTCAAGTGATTCTAGAATTGTAGTCATAGCTCCAAGCTATATTATAGAGTTCCAAACTCTAATAACATATTTGACCAAATTACCAGCATATCGTGTTTATACTTCCAAAGCATCCATACACAATTCCTTAACCTAATTTCAACTTCAAGTTATGTCATTATGTATCATGTGATACCTTATCCCTTGAGGAGTGATATTCTTTTTGAAATTAAACTACCCATTATCCCACTAACCACTACTCCTAACATGACACTAACTCTTTTTCCTATATAAATTGGAACTAACCCAAAGACCTTTATGTTGGGGTTTTAAGGGGGAATATCGGTAACGCAGCGGAATAGTGGAAAATCAAAATTTTCCGATTTCAAAATTTTTTCTTGGAACAATTAAATAAACTTATTTATTTAATTATCCAATTATCAAATTCTGAAAAATTACACAAGAGATCAAATTTCTTGGTAATTACCGAATTAACCCAAAACTTTGTAAATTGATTATTTTAGCCAAAAAATTATCAAATATAATTTTGTATGATTCTAAATCATTTCTAAAATGTTTTTCAACACATATAATGCATCAAAATCAGATTTCACACAAATCCTCAATTTTTAGACTAATGCCGTGAGCCACCCAAAATTTTCAATTAATTGCAATTGGTCCCTTTAGTTCAAAACATGCCAAGATCAAATCCAATCAACCTAAAATTTTACATGCATCATATTCATACCATCACACTTTTGATAACCTTTTACCTTTAATGCAAAAGTCAACAATTTACACTAATAATCATTTCCTAACTTTATCATTTCATAAGATATTTATATTTTAATTATATTAATTATTTAACAATTAATTATTTAATTAATTAATCAAATACAAATATCTCAAGTATATGTATTATATTTACTTTAAATATCTCAAATACATATATTAATGATATACGTCAAATACCTTTATTTGACAATTTATTAATGTGTATTTAATAATATCATATATTAAATACAAATACACATTAATTAGGAAATGACGGTTCAGCCCGTTCGCATGTATTTTTCGTTTAACGTTTAAACGATTTATAAATAATCATCATTATTCATAAAAGTCGCCCTAGTGCTCTACGAGTATGTTTCATTAGTGAGACTCTCTAGATTCAGGTATATCCATCGCAAAATCCAATTTCTTGTCCATAATTTACCCACCCGTAAATTATGACGACCACATATAAACTAGCTGAATCATACAGGTCGAGGTCATTGCATAAGTATAATCCCTCCGTCACAGGTATCCGAATAATCCCAGAGATATAGATGTAAACGTCAAATCTCTTTAGGTATTATCACGTCGACGTTTCTATTAGCAATCTCTAAATAACACTCGAAACTTACTTCCGAAGTATACTGTGGCCACAGATTTAACAGATTGCTAATCACTTATGGACTACTTATGCTCTGTACACAGAACTGACGGATCCTATCTTGATACACACAGGATATCCTGAGGATCGGTCCACACCCAACGAACAGGCGGAGGTCTGATCTAAATAGATCGGTGACATGACTTTCATCTAAGTGTGGAGGATGTCTCATACATCCACAGTGGTATCTCAAGTCGAAGGACCACTATGCTACTTAACCCGAGAAGATTCTTATTGACGTTGGTGTATCATCCATTAAGAATCTTCGGTGAGTCGTTCAATGTTTATCTACTATAAACACCTACACGTCTATACGAGTCTCTCCAGACTCATGGTTCATTGGGATAAACCATCAGACCAAGTCTCGATATACGACACGTACTGATCTCAACAGATTTGACTAACCGACCTATGTTAGTGAATCTTGACCAGGAACAATATTTGATAATATATATTTAGCAGTGACACTTCTCAATGTCAATTATAAACTAGCTTTGTAACTGTGTACTGCATTATATATTATCGGGCCTTTGTCTTGTATATACATATCACTAAACCACATTTAGTTTCAATCTAATCGTAATCAGATCGAATACGTATATAAAAACAAGAGGTGCAACCATAAATAAGTAATATTATGGAAAAAAGGATTGTTCCTATTCATGAATCAGACATAAATACAGAGCGGATTGGCGCTCTGAGCACCAACCCCAACAATTTCTCTCACTTGCTCTTGTGCCAATCCACGGTATCATATACACATCTCAATGTGTATCGTATACGTATGGCCCCCAAAAGCTAACCTAGCACTTAAGAGGTAGGCAACAAGAAGTAGGTCCACTATAACATAATGAGTTTGTCAAACAAACTCAATCGTTTCCCATAACCAGCATCTTTCATATTTATAGAATCTAAATTATACATTAATATGACTCTGATGCTACTACAGTATTGTGCTACAGCTACTGAGTTGTCCAAGTATTTAGGGATCAAATCTAAAATATTGTGCAGACAACCACAGCACAACACCAATCCAAAACTTCTAATTTACCAGGTCACTATGCAACTTAATAAGTCAATACTTCATAAGTTGCATCTAATTCCACTCATATAGTATAATCATGCGTGACAATCCCACTGCATCTTTTGTGACTCTTTATGACGTAGACTGTCTAACGTCATAATTAGTCTCAAAACTAATATGACCCTAATGGTTGCAGACTGTATTCTCCATGAATTAGAAACTCGTTCTTAATATCTCAAAGATCACAAAGAACGTGTTTCAAGATCCATCATATGGTCTATATGATATCAAAATAACTCGTAACAATTACGATTAAATCGATATCTACAATCGCACATTATAAAGTATTTATTATGTCATCATCAAATGATAGATAAGATTGATTAGACATTCTAATCAATATCTCTTTCGAAAAAGGAATCATCATTTACGAAAGATGAATACTTTATATAAGACACACAATAACTGTCCAACAGTTATACTAAATGTCATACAGATAGCCTAGTTATGTCCTTTATTAGATCATATCTAATGTAAGAATAATATGAGTATCTCACAAGTCCTTAGTTTTATATCTTATATAAAACTTTATATCAAATATAACAGAGACTACTCCCACTGCTTTCACGGAGTAAAGAAGACTTAGGTAAATCTTTTACCTTACAAACATCTCATTATTACCATAATAATGATAATGTCGTTAGGATATATAACACTAGAAAGTAATTTATACGCTCCTACTAACTCTTCTATCACATATATATTCTCTATAATTTGACAAGATTAGACAATCTGACGATATCAAAAACAGAGAACACAGATTTCCGAAAGACTTATCTGAGTCTACAATAGGCTCTATAAGTTAGCACACTAAACTGCGATCTCAGCAGAACACAAACTATTCCAAAATGAACTCTTCAAACAAACAAATCACAACTGATCTCTTATCTGAATAAGTCATTAAAAAACGCCACTTTGCATTCTTTAGCTAAAATTTACAGTTTAATATCAACATTAACCAATATATCTTTAATTGTTCAATTAGTGTGACTAGAGACAAATTTCCTCAGAATCTACAATAGATTGCTGAATATAACTTTTCTCACTGTCATATTATAAATGCCATACCTTTAATAAGCTCACACTGCTTTTGCTGTGCAAATAATTAGCACAAATCATGAACTAATTCATAATTAAAGCTTAATCAAGTTCAAAACTTGATCGTAGTAAGCTATGAACAATCTTAGATCTATGGTTCAATGATGAACTTCCAGAATCGATATTAAATATCGCTTCTATTATAAGTTATAGGATAATTTTCTTCAATAAGAAAACAACAGCACCATTAAGTATCAAATACTCGTAAATGATTATGTTATCCTATTAGACTTATATAGAAGAGGTATAAAGGTTGTTTCATCTTATTAATTATGTAGTTCCAATTATAGTTTATCATTCTCACATTTGACTTCAATAAGTCAAGTCTTTTCTTCAAGAATTAACATCTTATGTTACACACCAAGTAATAAAACAATTCTATTACTTATGATCGTAGGAAAGATATTCTATAAATAGAATACAATATTCTATTAAACAGAATAAACAATAAACTTTTACTTATACCTCTGAGGCGTAAGTAATTTCCATTATATAACTATTATATAAAAAGAAAGATTCAAATCTCAAACTTTTCAAAATTCAGATTTTCTACCTAAACATATCATATATGTAACTATAGAAATTAATGAAACCTAAATTAAAAAGATGAAATAGTATTTCTGGAGCATATCCCCAAGAGTATTGAAATTAATTCGGTAACATTCAATATCAAACGAATCAAATCATATAAGATTCGACTGCTGCCACTACTCAATTCCATCAAGATGGAATCGTGGAAGAATAATATTGAATAAGAATCATATTCAATGAATAACCTTAGAACTAATTGCTTTAAATTCATATGTTTGATCGTATCAAAGATATTTGAACAGTTCAAAGACATGTAATGAATTTTAAGGATAGAGTTCTCATAAAACTTCAGATTGAATATATTTCAAGACGTTCAATATGTTTTCTTTCAGAAACTCGTAACTAAGTTATGATAATTCATAAAATAAGTTACGAAGTAAAGAAAACTACCTTAAGCAATTACAATTCATTAAACTACATACATCTAATGTATCAGTTTAATAATCTGGTGGTCCAATGACAAATCGTTGGTTAAACGAGATTTTAATCACCATCCCGAATACAATATTCATTAAATGGATAAGGATATGTGGTGTGATCTCGTATCAAACCATCCTTTACCATACAGAATAAGAATCCATGCTTAAGTGACAAAATCTCATAAAGCACCGTTCTAAATTATTTTACCGAATAATTTTTCTTAATGGTTATCTCTACGTCAATGACACTACTAGTTATATTTAAAATATATAATAATTGTTTATACAAAACAAGTAACTATCCAATAGTCGCAAGTTCTGATATCAAATATCAAAACAATCATTAACTAATATTTTAAATAACTAGACGGGAGATCTGGTATCCAATACCTATAGTTGTAGTTTTGTGAAAATCGATATTTTCTATATACAATTATATGCATCTCCTTTCTTTAACTTTACTATTTGTATTCAACTATTCACAACAATTACAAATAATTGATTAGCAAATTGTGTCAGACACATTGCCTCTAAAGTTAATTAAAGCTGTAATACTATAGTTTTGAAAGAGAGACAAAAAAAAAACTTTATATGATTGAGGGGCCGAGACACATTTACTCATTTTTTTATTTCTCAGCATTTATTCTCTTTCATTCTTTTTCTTTTCTCCCAAATACTCTCTTTCCCTGCCAACTTCAAACTGCCCATGCCGCTTCACCGCCGGCCATCAGCCGCCACGCGCCGGACCACCTGAAAGCTGCCGCTGTCATCTTTCCAGCGCCACCGAGATCGAGTCCAACGGCCTCCGGACGCGCCTCCACGTGCCGCCTGAAGGGAGCGATTCGTCGCCGTTAATTCTGCATTTCCGGCCATCTCTGATCACTTCTGACGGCCACCTCCGGCGAGTGGGTACTTTTCAGGCCGATATCTTTCCAACGCCGGTGGTCACTTCCTGATCCGACATCGTTTGGGTTGTTTTCCGTTTTATATCTACCGGTAATTCGGGATTTGTACTGGAAGTTGAGATCCGACCGTTGGATCGAAAATCCAAACATATCAGATTATTGCTCTCGATTATACGAGCATTTTGGTATATATATCCACCGTTGAAAGTTTCTGGTGGTGGGGCCCGCTCTTCGCTGTGGGGCTCGATCTTCGTTGTGGGGCCCGCTTGCCTCGTTAAGCGTATCAGCAAGTTCTGAAGTCGTCACTGTGATTCTTGAGATATTGGCTGACTAGTGGATCTTTCTTTGAGAGATTTGGAGATCGTTGGAGCTCGGTATGTAATTATTACCGTTTTGGGGGTGCAAATGATAGAATTGGAAAGTTTTGGATATAATTATAAATTTACATAATTAAGAGGGTAAAATTGTAAATTCTTCTAATTAAGGATTAAATAGTAATATTTAAGAATTTTAGGACTATTTGGGCATATCGGAAAAGTTTAGGGGTAAAATCGTAATTTTGGATAAATTGAGGGACCTGATCGTAATTTTACATTTTTTTTTCAGATTCTTGGCGAGGATATAGATTTATTCAGAGCTTTTGCATGGATAGAGGTAAGTACACTCTGTGGTGATTCTCTTGACATATTGTTTGATGAATGATGGTTGTTGTGAGAGTTGGTATATATATATAATATATATATATATAATATATAGATATATATATATATATATTTATATTAAATATATTTGTTGAGATACAATATTGAGATATTGAAAGCATGATAAATATGAAATCATGATTACTGAGATGAGATTGATGGATTGGATGTGAGATGTGATTGTGTTTGATGATGTGTGCTGATGTGTTACGCTGCCGGGTTTTGTATAATAGTGGTCGGATTTGAGATGAGATGTAATGATACATCAGATGATATGAGATGATAGAAAACCTTGGGAGTTGTCATTGAGGACTCTTCCATCGGTTTTGATTTGGGGGTATACGGGGACTCCCCCATTGATTATATTTCACTCACATTTTACGAGTTGATATGGTTGGAAACCTTGGGATTTGTCATTGAGGACTCTCCCATTGGTTTCAATCCTCTGTTATACTAAACCCGGATTAGCAACCATGTTTGATGGATGTTTGTATTGTTGTGGGATGATTGTTGTGATGACATTATAATATATATGCTATTTTCATATATTGTATTATAATATAAATATATATATATATGCATATATATTTATATATGTTCGTTGGAAAATTGACTAAGTAATCAGTAGCATGAGAACATAATGGTGAATACTAATTTGAGATATAAATTGTATATTCGTACTATGAATTGAAATATTGAGTACTATGTGATTTTGAGATGAGTTGATGGATGTAATGAGATGAGATGTGTTGTTGTGAGTATGTTCTGCCTGAGATAGCTGTTATATATCTTAACTGATATTTAATATACTTTATATATATACACACATATATATATATATATATTCATATTTTGTTGGTGAGGTCATGTTGAGAGAATGAATGCTTAGTTGCTGAGCTTTTGAAGCTTACTCCCCTCTTCCCCAAACATTCCAGGTAGTTCGCGAGCACAGCAGGAGCAGTACCAGATTGGGATCCAAGTGCCACAATTGTATTTTTGGGTTGGTCCAGACATTTGAGTCGTCACTTGTATATTATTAAGACATGTTGTAAACCATGTATTGATGTATATTCCATGTATTTGTAATTTATGATGTATTATTGTGTGAAAACAATTGGTGGGTTTGTCATATAGAGTGCTCGAGCTGAAGTTGATCGCGGACCTCTTTCTAGGGTTGGGCCCGCCCTAGGGAGGGGGTCTTGACAGATTTGGTATCAGTGCTTAGGGTTTTAGGTTCTGTAGACACGTTGCATTAGATGAGGGTATTAAAAGGGTAGTTTTGTGTCCGTAGAAAAATGTCTGGACATGGCCGTGGTACTGGTACTCAACGTGGGAGAGGGATAGTCTGACGATACGCGAGAATGACGTGTAATAGTGTAGAGATACCTCACACTTAGCCGATAGATCTTGAATTTGTTATAATTTATTTGGTGTTCATCTGATTGTTGAGGATAATGAGGAGTTTAGATTTATACCTTCAGTAGGTTCGACAGTTGCCCTTTTCGCTATTTCCGTAGTTGTATCTAACGTGATTTCTATAGTGGTACCTAATGTGAATTTTATGTCATAGTTATAACATCGTCGTGAGTGAGTAAGTCGAAGACATTAGAATTTTGGTGTTTGAGAAAGAAGGAAGAAGAGTTTATTGACACTTTTTTTAAGCAAACAAATGCTATAATACCTAGCAAAGCAACAAAATATAAGATTTATGATTACATTATGGAATATAACAACTTGGTTGTGTTGCAAGGACAAGATCATCTTCGAATTGATAATCTTCCCATTGACGTTTCGCACGTAGAGACATAGGAATGGGACCGTCGATGACTTGGATTTCGAGACTGTCAGGAAACTTGATTTTGTTGTAGCCTTGAACGATACTTCTATATGATTCTTCGATAGTAGTGAAGAGTTGCCAGTCTTTATCATTAGTATTGGTTTCTAGACTTCGACGGATTGAGTCTGCGGAGAGAGCTCTAAGATCACAGGAATGGTGGAAAGTAATATCTTCTGGGAAAATATCATCGCACCCATAGTAAGCTCTAAGCTTCGGTCTAGATGGCCAACTAACGAGTCTCCAATTAGTAAGTTGACGTGATGGAATGATTTTTTATAAGATGAATTGGGTGGTAAACGATTGAATAGTCATCTGACCATTCTGGAGTAATGGTTTCGATCCAGACAGTAATACTTTTGTGCCGTTTATACCATCGATGTAAAATATTACTGATGAAGGGAGGAAGCTCACTTAGGCTGGCTTCCGAGATACCAGGATAGTTGGGATGGATTGGACTTGGTCCAAGAATAAATCCATTTAGGAAACCGAGTTCAAATAAGGTGCCGAGACTCCACTGGCAATGATTGAAGACATCCTGACTGTTGATGAAAACTGTGGAATGGAATCTGTGATATCCACAGTGAACAATCGCATAATTATTTTTGTATTGGATTAAACCATCTGTTTTACCATTCCAAATGGTTCTAAGAATGAAACACCATCTCAAGAAGTTTGTAGGAACTCTTGCCACGATATCCATTGCAATCTCTTTGGGCGAAAGAGCAGATGGAGCTTCATTAAGACATTTGTAAATATCTCTCCTAAGGTCTCGAACATATTTAGAGTCTATAACTGCTCGATCTGTGACTGGACATTTACAAAGCTTTTGGTATATCACCTTAGCTCTGACGGATCTTGAACAGGGGTTAGGATTGGCAGATGAGGATGCCATTGAAAAAGTTTTGAGAAATTCCTTAAGAACTCATGCATCTCTTTATAGGAAGAGATATCTATAATTTCCTCATTAATAGATACTTTCACAGTATCCATGCATAATTGAAAAAGGATAATAATTATCGTGATGTTAAGATGTACAACAGTAATGTGAGGGACCTGTAAATCCTCTTTTCAGTAGTGAGAATCTTAAGATGGTGGATTATGTGTAACTTCCAAAAGCTCTTTACAGTTGTTGTTTGAGTAGGACCCCTTGGTGGAGCCCTTTTATTTTGGAGACATGATAGCTGGTTTGTAAGTTGCGACATAGATTAGAATAATAATAATTGGGGGCATTATTCATATGATGGTGAGTGTGAGATGTATAATGATAGTTAGAGTTTGAAATATTTTTCCACTCAGAGATATTTAAATTTTGGAGATAGATACGTTGGATAGAGTTTCTAAGTAACTGTGATTGTACTATTGATTATCATCCTTGAAAGGTCAATGAAGTTACTGATACACCGAGTAGGAAGAATGTGACTAATTTTTGAGAGTTAGACAGAGAATCTTTAAGGAGATGATATTGATATGTTTGACTTTTGGATGGTTCGATAGTGGGGGTATTCTTGATATTATGAAGGTTCGACCCACACCGTTAGATAGATTTTTTATAGCATAAGCGGTTTGATCAATGTGGAAAAATTGGAGGGCAGAGATTGTGAAGAATGAGACTATTACTTTCAGATTGAGTTCAGAGAATGTATAATTATTAGTGAAATAGTTGAGATACCACGAGATCTTGGGTGAGGCATACGATGATCCTTATTATATGAAAATCGAGAGCACCAGAATATATCAAAATCTAAAGAAGACTTATTGGTGGTTGGGAATGAAGAGAGAGATTTAAGTGTTTATATCTCGGTGTTTAGTTTGTCAGTAGGATAAATGAGAGCATCAATATCCAGTTGGATTACTTCAGTCTTCACCTAAACCTGAGTGGCCATGGGAAAATATCATGATGGATTTTGTGGTACGGCTGTCGAGGACACGGTATGATTATGATGCAATTTTTGTAGTAGTGGATCAATTGTTTAGGTCTGCTCATTTTCTAGCGATTCGAGTTATTCGGGGACTATAGAAACTAGTGAAATTATTTGTGGAGCATATTGTACGATTGCATAGTGTACCCTTATCAATTGTATCAGATAGAGTTCTCGGATATACTTCTCATTTTCGGGAGAGTTTCTAGAAGACTATCGGATCAAAGATTTCTACGAGCACCTCATTTCATCTTCAGACTGACGGGCAGTCAGAGTGGACTATTAAGACGCTAGAAGATTTGTTGAGATTGTGTGTTTTGACATAAATGGGAGTTGAGGGTGAACATTTGCATTTGATCGAGTTTGCTTATAACTATAGCTTTTTGACTAGAATCGACATGACTCCATTTAAGGGTTTACGGGAGAGGCGATTTAAGACTTTTGTTTGTTGGGGCGAGATTGGAGATGGACAGATTCTTGGCTTAAACTTGGTAGATATGACATCTGAGGATCAGGTTAATCCGAGCGGGACTGTTGGTTGAGTAGAATCGATGAAAGAGTTTTGTCAGCAGTAGAAGGTATAACATCGAGTACCCAATTTGGTGATACAGTATTCTTGAAAATTTCTTATTGGGAATGAGTACTGAGATTTGGCTGGAAGAAAAAGTTTTCGCTGAGCTGTATTGGTTCTTTTGAGATTTAGAGAGAATGCAAAAAGTGGCGTATCGTCTAGCATTATCATCGGAATTAAAAAGGATTCATATAGTGTTATGTATATTCGTTCTAAGGAAGTTTGTACCTGACTCTTCTCTTATTTTAGAAAGTCAATTGTTGGAGCTGAGCGAGAACTTGACTTATAAGGAAAGTCTATGAGGATCATAGATTGAAATGTTCAAGAATTGAATCAAGACGTTATCATTTTGTGAAGTTCATAGAATCAAATCATCACATCCAAGAGACGACTCGGGAAGTGAAACGGGTTATGAAGGAGAAATATCCAGAACTAGTTGAGAATTGAGAAATTTCGGGGACGAAATTTTTATAAGGTGGGTAGATTGTAATACTATAGTTTTGAAAGAGAGACAAAAAAAAAAAACTTTATATGATTGAGGGGCCGAGACACATTTACTCATTTTTTTATTTCTCAGCATTTCTTCTCTTTCATTCTTTTTCTTTTCTCCCAAATACTCTCTTTCCCTGCCAACTTCAAACCGCCGCTGCCGCTTCACCGCCGGCCATCAGCCGCCACGCGCCGGACCACCTGAAAGCTGCCGCTGTCATCTTTCCAGCGCCACCGAGATCGAGTCCAACGGCCTCCGGACGCGCCTCCACGCGCCGCCTGAAGGGAGCGATTCGTCGCCGTTAATTCTGCATTTCCGGCCATCTCCGATCACTTCTGACGTCCACCTCCGGCGAGTGGGTACTTTTCAGGCCGAGATCTTTCCAACGCCGGTGGTCACTTCCTGATCCGACATCGTTTGGGTTGTTTTCCGTTTTATATCTACCGGTAATTCGGGATTTGTACTGGAAGTTGAGATCCGACCGTTGGATCGACGATCCAAACATATCAGATTGTTGCTCTCGATTATACGAGCATTTTGGTATATATATCCACCGTTGAAAGTTTCTGGTGGTGGGGCCCGCTCTTCGCTGTGGGGCCCGATCTTCGTTTGGGGCCCGCGCCGTTGTCCTCGTTAAGCGTATCAGCAAGTTCTGAAGTCGTCACTGTGATTCTTGAGATATTGGCTGACTAGTGGATCTTTCTTTGAGAGATTTGGAGATCGTTGGAGCTCGGTATGTAATTATTACCGTTTTGGGGGTGCAAATGATAGAATTGGAAAGTTTTGGATATAATGTAAATTTACATAATTAAGAGGGTAAAATTGTAAATTCTTCTAATTAAGGATTAAATAGTAATATTTAAGAATTTTAGGACTATTTGGGCATATCGGAAAAGTTTAGGGGTAAAATCGTAATTTTGGATAAATTGAGGGACCTGATCGTAATTTTACATTTTTCAGATTCTTGGCGAGGATATAGATTTATTCAGAGCTTTTGCATGGATAGAGGTAAGTACACTCTGTGGTGATTCTCTTGACATATTGTTTGATGATTGATGGTTGTTGTGAGAGTCGGTATATATATAATATAATGGTATATTATATATATATATATATATAATATATATATATATAATATTTATATTAAATATATTTGTTGAGATACAATATTGAGATATTGAAATCATGATAATATGAAATCATGATTACTGAGATGAGATTGATGGATTGGATGTGAGATGTGATTGTGTTTGATGATGTGTGCCGATGTGTTACGCTGCCGGGTTTTGTATAATAGTGGTCGGATTTGAGATGAGATGTGATGATACATCAGATGATATGAGATGATAGAAAACCTTGGGATTTTCATTGAGGACTCTTCCATTGGTTTTGATTTGGGGGTATACGGGGACTCCCCATTGATTATATTTCACTCACATTTTACGAGTTGATATGGTTGGAAACCTTGAGATTTGTCATTGAGGACTCTCCCATTGGTTTCAATCCTCTGTTATACTAAACCCGGATTAGCAACCATGTTTGATGGATGTTTGTATTGTTGTGGGATGATTGTTGTGATGACATTATAATATATATGCTATTTTCATATATTGTATTATAATATAAATATATATATATGCATATATATTTATATATGTTTGTTGGAAAATTGACTAAGTGATCAGTAGCATGAGAACATAATGGTGAATACTAATTTGAGATATAAATTATATATTCGTACTATGAATTGAAATATTGAGTACTATGTGATTTTGAGATGAGTTGATGGATGTAATGAGATGAGATGTGTTGTTGTGAGTATGTTCTGCCTGAGATAGCTGCTATTTTGTTGTGAGGTCATGTTGAGAGAATGGGTGCTTACTTGCTGAGCTTTTTTTCGCGAGCACAGCAGGAGCAGTACCAGATTGGGATCCAAGTGCCACAGTTGTATTTTTGGGTTGGTCCAGACATTTGAGTCGTCACTTGTATATTATTAAGACATGTTGTAAACCATGTATTGATGTATATTCCATGTATTTGTAATTTATGATGTATTATTGTGTGAGAACAAATGGTGGGTTTGTCATATAGAGTGCTCGAGCTGAAGTTGATCGCAGACCTCTTTCTAGGGTTGGGCCCGCCTAGGGAGGGGGTCGTGACAAAAGCTAAGAAACGTCATTACTAGATAAACAAATACCTAATGGGGCTTTCTTAATGCCAGTCAAGAATCTCGAGACATGAACTAATTCAAGTCAATTCTTACTGCATAAGAAACTATTCTCTCTAAAGTATTATATCCTAAAAGGGATATCTATCTAGATTATCTATCATGACTTAGAAACTAAGTCATTAACCATCTTGATTTTTGAAGAAAATCGGAACAACAGTTCCCGATGATTTAGACCAATCTAATAATATCCTAGTCTAGTAGTATCTAGAACCTATTCCAGAATAACTGCAACCAAGAGTTAAGTCAGATAATATATCAAAATATGTGTGCAGTAAATAAAAGTTCAATTCTATATAAACAATAGAATAAGGAAACGAAAAAGCTGCTATTTCCATAATAATACGCACTGCCTAAGTTATGGAATTTTTAAACTTAGCAGTGCCTGCCACTATTTTACGTAATACCGTAATCCCCAACTGAAAAACGAGAATTCAATAATTAAATCGAATTCCAGAATGGGAAGAGGACCCCATGAATATATTTCAACTCACAGCAGAGGCACGGTCTCGCCTACGTATATTCGCAGGTAGACAACTCATTGTCAATCACTCATTAGTGACTCCTGGGTTTCCGGTCCTGGTCGTTTCTCATTGTGACTGCTAAGGCAGGCCCACAAGGAGACGTACCAAGGTTAAACTCATCAATGATAAAATCAAGCTACTTGTGTAACCCTGACAGCTAGGGCACGTTCAGGATTCCGCTTTCGCTTGAATTTATCTAGTATCTGATATACATCCGGCATAAATCTCTATCGGCTACACCTCACAGCAGAGGCACGGTCTCAGATGTAGTCACGGAAAAATATTCATAAACTGTATTGACAAGATGGACCAAGAAACAAGTATTCCAAATACTAGTTACTTTAAAACCTTATTAAGCGGGGATATTCCGTAAAGTGTTATACACTTTAAATTTAATCAAATTAAATGAAAGCATGCATGCATCAAGTAAAGAAAAGAAAAAAAATTATATTTTAAAGGGCTAATCATATTGGGGTGTCCAGAATCATATTCGCCCTGATACCATTTTGTTGGGGTTTTAAGGGGGAATATCGGTAACGCAGCGGAATAGTGGAAATCAAAATTTTCTGATTTCAAAATTTTTTCTTGGATCAATTAAATAAAATTATTATTTAATTATCCAATTATCAAATTCTGAAAATTACACAAGAGATCAAATTTCTTGGTAATTACCGAATTGCCCCAAAACTTTGTAAATTGATTATTTTAGCCCAAAAATTATCAAATATAATTTTGGATGATTTTAAATCATTTCTAAAATATTTTTCAACACATCTAATGCATCAAAATCAGATTTCACACAAATCCTCAATTTTTAGTCTAATGCCGTGAGCCACCCAAAATTTTGCAATTAATTGCAATTTGGTCCCTTTAGTTCAAATAATGCCAAGATCAAATCCAATCAACCTAAAATTTTACATGCATCATATTCATACCATAATACATCACATATATGAAAATCCACAAATTTGGAGTGGGTTATGAACCCTAATTTTTCAATTTCATCAAATTGTCCAATTTCACCAAATTTACAAAATCCAACACTTTAATCCATTCAATACTTCACCAATCTAGCCTCACCACTTTGAAACAACTCTAGAACAATTCTAGGTCACCAAGGAGTGGCTTACCAACTCTAGAATGGCAACTTGATTTTCCAAAAATCAAAAGTAAAGCTTTGAAACCATTTCAAGCTTACTTACATGCATCAATCTTTCATCAAAGTTCACAACCAAAATAAACACGAACTATAAGAAGAGAGATAACACCAAAGCAACACAAATGATTCTAAGCATGTTAGAAACAATTTTCATGTTGAAAACTTTAAAGAAAAACATACAAAACTCAAAGATTTCCAAGCTTTTTCCTTTAGCCTTCAAGCTTTTCTCTCAACTTTTTTTATGTTTATTTGGTATCTAATGAACTTTTTAAACCCTAAAAGATGAAACAAAACAATATATACTCTCCCAAAAAGCCATTGGCCGAATTTGGAGACTTATATTAATATCTATATATTTTTTATTTTTTTTCAATAAAGCTTTAATCAACTTGTATAAGCAATCATCAAACCATTTAATGATTTTCTTTAAAGTCAAATAAAGCAACACAAAAAACATAACACTTATATTTAATTAGGGTGTTAGCCCAATTTTTCAAAAATAAAGGAAAAGAGATATTTTCAATTTTAACTTTTAAAACAAAATATCTAAGTCATCATCACACTTTTGATAACCTTTTTCCTTTAATGCAAAAGTCAACAATTTACACTAATAATCATTTCCTAACTTTATCATTTCATAAGATATTTATATTTTAATTATATTAATTATTTAACAATTAATTATTGAATTAATTAATCAAATACAAATATCTCAAATATATGTATTATATTTACTTTAAATATCTCAAATACATATATTGATGATATACGTCAAATACCTTTATTTGACAATTTATTAATGTGTATTTAATAATATCATATATTAAATACAAATACACATTAATTAGGAAATGACGGTTCAGCCCGTTCGCATGTATTTTTCGTTTAACGTTTAAACGATTTATAAATAATCATCATTATTCATAAAAGTCGCCCTAGTGCTCTACGAGTATGTTTCATTAGTGAGACTCTCTAGATTCAGGTATATCCGTCTCAAAATCCAATTTCGTGTCCATAATTTACCCACCCGTAAATTATGACGACCACAGATAAACTAGCTGAATCATACAGGTCGAGGTCATTGCATACGTATAATCCCTCCATCACAGGTATCCGGATAATCCCAGAGATATATATGTAAACGTCAAATCTCTTTAGGTTTTATCACGTCGACGTTTCTATTAGCAATCTCTAAATAACACTCGAAACTTACTTCCGAAGTATACTGTGGCCACAGATTTAACAGATTGCTAATCACTTATGGACTACCTATGCTCTGTACACAGATTGACGAATCCTATCTTGATGCACACAGGATATCCTGAGGATCGGTCCACACCCAATGAACAGGCGGATGTCTGATCTAAATAGATCGGTGACGTGACTGCCATCTAAGTGTGGAGGATGTCTCATACATCCACAATGGTATCTCAAGTCGAAGGACCACTATGCTACTCAACCCGAGAAGATTCTTATTGACGTTGGTGTATCATCCATTAACAATTTTCGGTGAGTCGTTCAATGTTTAACTACTATAAACACCTACACGTCTATACGAGTCTCTTCAGACTCATGGTTCATTGGGATAAACCATCGGACCAAGTATCGATATACGACATGTACTGATCTCAACAGATTTGACTAACCAACCCGTGTTAGTGAATCTTGACCAGGAACAGTATTTGATAATATATATTTAGCAGTGACACTTCCCAATGTCAATTACAAACTAGCTTTGTAACTGTGTTCTGCATTATATATTATTGGGACTTTGTCTTTTATATATACATATCACTAAACCACATTTAGTTTCAATCTAATCGTAATCAGATCGAATACGTATATAAAAACAAGAGGTGCAACCATAAATAAGTAATATTATGGAAAAAATGATTGTTCCTATTAATGAATCAGACATAAATACAGAGCGGATTGGCGCTCTGAGCACCAACCCCAACAATTTCTCTCACTTGCTCTTGTACCAATCCATGGTATCATATATATATCTCAATGTGTATTGTATACGTATGGCCCTCAAAAGCTCACCTAGCACTTAAGAGGTAGGCAACAAGAAGTAGGTCAACTATAACATACTGAGTTTGTCAAACAAACTCAATCGTTTCCCATAACCAGCATCTTTCATATTTTGTAGAATCTAAATTATACATTAATATGACTCTGATGCTACTACAGTATTGTGCTACAGCTACTGAGTTGTCCAAGTATTTAGGGATCAAATCTAAAATATTGTGCAGACAACCGCAAGCACAACACCAATCCAAAACTTCTAATTTACCAGGTCACTATGCAACTTCATAAGTCAATATTTCATAAGTTGCATCTAATTCCACTCATATAGTAGAATCATGCGTGACACTCCCACCGCATCTTTTGTGACTCTTTATGACGTAGACTGTCTAACGTCATAATTAGTCTCAAAATTAATATGACCCTAATGGTTGCAGACTGTATTCTCCATGAATTAGAAACTCGTTCTTAATATCTCAAAGATCACAAAGAACATGTTTCAAGATCCATCATATGGTCTATATGATAACAAAATAACTCGTAACAATTACGATTAAATCGATATCTACAATCGCACATTATAAAGTATTTATTATGTCATCATCAAATGATACATAAGATTGATTAGACATTCTAATCAATATCTCTTTCGAAAAAGGAATCATCATTTACGAAAGATGAATACTTTATATAAGACACACAATAACTGTCCAACAGTTATACTAACTGTCATATAGATAGCCTAGTTATGTCATTTATCAGATCATATATATTGTACGAATAATAGGAGTATCTCACAAGTCTCTTAGTTTTATATCTTATATAAAACTTTATATCAAATATAACAAAGACTACTCCCACTGCTTTCACGGAGTAAAGAAGACTTAGGTAAATCTTTTACCTTACAATCATCTCATTATTACCATAATAATGATAATTTCGTTAGGATATATAACACTAGAAAGTAATTTGTATGCTCCCACTAACCCTTCAATCACATATGTATTCTCTATAATTTGACAAGATTAGACAATCTGACGATATCAAAAACAGAGAACACAGATTTGCGAAAGACTTATCCGAGTCTACAATAGGCTCTAAAAGTTAGCACACTAAACTGCGATCTCAGCAGAACGCAAACTCTAGGGCCATTCCAAAACGAACTCTTCAAACAAAGAAATCACAACTGATCTCTTATATGAATAAGTCATTAAAAAACGCCACTTTGCATTCTTTAGCTAAAATTTACAGTTTAATATCAATATTTTTTATTATTATAAATTTTGATTTTGATTTCAATTATATTAGTGACATGTTGTGATTTCAATTAGATTAATATTTATCTTTTTAATATGATTTTTAAGTAAAATTACATTTTTAGAATCTTATCTAGTGCTTTGAGAGAGTTTATAATTGTTTAACTATAACTAAAAGGATGGTATAAATTAGAAGTGTGTAAACCTGATCCGACCTACGAGTCAACACGCAAGGATCAGGTGCGGGTTGAAAATTATTTTTAACCTAATTGGATTGAAAAATATAAACCAGCATGGGTTGCAAGTTGAGTCGGGCGGACATTTTTCAACCCGATCCATCCCGCAAACCTACATATATTTATTAAATATTTCTTTTTATTTTTCTAACACATCCAACTAGCAATAATAATATAAAAGAAAAGAAACAAAACCTTAAAGCCATTTTTCACACCTTGAAAACACATCAGAAAAGTTTAAAATGAAATCCTTAATCTCCTCTCTCTAGTCCCCCGAAAATTATATTATGTGCCGGGTGTATATGTCATCTCTCTCACAGCAGGCGGGCCCCACACAATTATGGAGCCCGCCTACTGTGAGAGAGATGACATATACACTAGGGGTGAGCATCAGTTCTGGTTCTACCCGAAACCGGTTGGAACCAGACCGATTTTCTGGGTTTGGAACCGGAATCGGTTGTAATCGAGTAGGTTCCGGTTCCAAAAATGAAGGAACCGATTTTATCCGGGTAGGTTCCGGTTCCAAAATGGTCGGAACCGTAATCGGACCATGGAACCGGTTTTTGGAACAATGGGGTGATGATTTATGCCTACTCTCAATCAGTAATACACAAATGAAAAATTCATACTCACCCCAATATTTTAGGTTATTGCATACGTATAATCTCTCCGTCACAGGTGTCCAGATAATCCCAGAGATATAGATGTAAACGTCAAATCTCTTTAGGTTTTATCACGTCGACGTTTCTATTAGCAATCTCTAAATAACACTCGAAACTTACTTCCGAAGTATACTGTGGCCACAGATTTAACAGATTGCTAATCACTTATGGACTACCTATGCTCTGTACACAGAACTGACGGATCCTATCTTGATACACACAGGATATCCTGAGGATCGGTCCACACCCAACGAACAAGCGAAGGTCTGATCTAAATAGATCGGTGACATGACTTTCATCTAAGTGTGAAGGATGTCTCATACATACACAGTGGTATCTCAAGTCGAAGGACCACTATGCTACTCAACCCGAGAAGATTCTTATTGACGTTGGTGTATCATCCATTAAGAATCTTCGGTGAGTCGTTCAATGTTTATCTACTATAAACACCTACACGTCTATACGAGTCTCTCCAGACTCATGGTTCATTGGGATAAACCATCGGACCAAGTCTCGATATACGACACATACTGATCTCAACAGATTTGACTAACCGACCCGTGTTAGTGAATCTTGACCAGGAACAATATTTGATAATATATATTTAGCAGTGACACTTCCCAATGTCAATTACAAACTAGCTTTGTAATTGTGTACTGCATTATATATTATCGGGCATTTGTCTTATATATACATATCACTAAACCACATTTAGTTTCAATCTAATCGTAATCAGATCGAATACGTATATAAAAATAAGAGGTGCAACCATAAATAAGTAATATTATGGAAAAAATGGATTGTTTTATTCATGAATCAGACATAAATACGGAGCGGATTGGCGCTCTGAGCACCAAACCCAACACTTTCTTCATTTAATTTGTGTGTTTGCTGTGAACCAATTGAGAGTATGCCATATATTGAATTGATTTCCAGAGACCATTTGGCTGTTTGTGAGAGAAACAAATCGCAGTGAGAGAAAACACAAACCAGAAGAGAGAGAAAGTTAAGCAGGATAGAGAAAGGGTTGTTCGACGTCTTCCGGCCATCGTTTCCGGCAAGTGACTACATCTGGAGAATCCCCTCGACGAGACGAATCCAACGCCAACATGCCATTTCTTCACGCGCCCCACGCGCCGCTGTGCGTGAATGACACCTCCTAGACCAAAATCTTCCCCTCATCGAGATACGCGGGTTAGACACCTCGTTTGCCCAATTCGTACTTTTGGTTGTCGTGAAACGACCCATAAACGAGAGTTAACGACGTTCGATCGTTCATCGGTAACCACCGAGCATCCGCCATTACCACCACTGCCGTTGTGATCCTGGTGACGTGTTTTGTCCGTTGATCACCTCATTCTGAAATTTTGAAGTCGTTGGAGCTCATTACGTTATATTTTACAATTTTAGGGGTGTATTCATAAGATTTTGAGAGTTTTGGACTTATTCATATTTTGGCATGTTTAAGGACCTAAATATATGAATTCTGATTTCTAGTGAGTAATAGGTAATAAATGAGAATTTTGGGACTAAATTGATAATTTTGGAGAGTATTGGGGTTAAATTACAAATTTGAAAAGTTTAGGGGTAAAATCGTAATTTTAGTAAAATATAGGGACCTGATCGTAATTTTATAATTTTTCCAGATTTTAGCGAGGACATATAGATATAGAGAGTTTTTCGTGGATTGAGGTAAGTAAAAAGCACGATGATTCTCTTAACATAAATGTTTGTTGATTGATGTTTGATATGTGAGTTTATGTAATATAATATAAATATATATTTATATATATCATTAGATGAGGATTCGAGATGAGGATTCAAAAATCGAAGACTACATTTTGCACTATATACGGAAATTATGAGTTCTTAGTGATGCCATTCAGACATACTATGCACCTGCATCGTTCATGGGTTTGATGAATAAAGTGTTTCATCTGTACTTGGATAAGTTCGTTGTGGTGTTCATTGATGACATCCTTGTATATTCGCCCTCTCGGATCGACCACGAGCAGCACCTTCGATTAGAATTGGATATTTTGAGGAAGGAGTAGTTGTATGCCAAGTTCTCTAAATGTGAGTTTTGGCTGGACAATGTGGTATTTCTGGGCCACATCATCTCAGGAGAAGGTATCTATGTAGACCCTCAGAAGGTCGAAGCAGTTCTGAAATGGGAGAGAACAAGGACGGTGACAGAGGTCTGAAGCTTCTTGGGATTAGCGGGCTATCACCGTCGCTTTATTCGAGATTTCTCTATTATTGCTGCTCTGATGACTCAGCCGACGAGAAAGGAAATACCATTTGTGTAGACTGACGATTGTGAGATGAGCTTCCAGATTTTGAAGGAGAAATTAACTACTGCACCGGTACTCACCCTACATTCTAGACTTGATGGATATATGGTCTATACTGATGCATCGCATCAGGGGTTAGGATGTGTCCTGATGCAGCATGGGAGAATGATTGTGTATGCCTCGAGAAACTTAAAGACCCATGAGAAGAATTATCCCACCCACGATCTAGAGTTGGCAACGATTGTACATGCTCTTAAGATATGGAGGCATTACATATATGGTGCCAAGTGCGAGATTTATACCGACCACAAGAGCCTGAAATATCTTTCCACTCAGAGAGAGTTGAATTTGAGGCAGAGGCGTTGGATGGAGTTCCTCAGTGACTACGATTGTACTATTAATTACCATCCGGGGAAGGCCAATGTAGTTTCTGACGCACTCAGTAGGAAGAACGTGGGTAAACTGTAATTTCTGAGAGCTAGATAGAGGATGTTTGAGGAGATGACGATATTACGTTTGGCATTTGAGGTATCTGACAGAGGAGGGATTCTTGCTCATATGAAAATTCGGCCTACACTGTTAGATAGACTCAAAATAGCACAAGACGAGGATGAACAATGTAAGAAATGGAAAGCATAGGTTGCAGAGGGAGAGGGTACTACTTTCAGATTGAGTTCGGATGATGTGTTACTTTTTGGTGATAGAGTTGTGGTACCACCTACCGGAGCACTTAAGCAGGAGATCTTGGATGAAGCTCATGATGCTCCGTCTAATATGCATCCTGGGAGTACCAAGATGTATCAAAATCTGAAGAAAACATACTGGTGGTCGGGAATGAAAAGAGAGATTGCAGAGTTTGTATCATGTTGCCTGGTTTGTCAGCAGGTCAAGGCAGAGCATCAGCACCCAGCTGGATTACTCCAGCCTCTACCTATACCTGAGTGGCCATGGGAAAACATTACGATGGATTTTGTAGTAGGGCTACCGATGACACAGAAAGGCTACGATGCAATTTGGGTGATAGTGGACCGATTATCAAAGTCTGCTCATTTTCTATCGATTCGAGTTAGGTGAGGACCAGAGAGACTAGAAGAACTATATGTGGAGCAGATTGTTCGATTACATGGAGTACCGGCTTCGATTGTATCAGATAGAGATGCCAGATTTACTTCTCGTTTTTGGCAGGGCTTCTAGAAGTCTATGGGATCGAAGATTACTATAAGCACATCATTGTTGGACAATTATGACCTATAGCATCACTATTTGTACAGATCATAGTGTTGTTGTACAAATTAACTATGTGACAAAGGAAATTGCTCTTTTATCATTTGTAATTGGATTACCAAGATATATAAATGATAAAAGGTCGTTATGATTAGTACCGGATTGAGATGATATGAGACAATATCAATCCACGAAGGTTTAATCATTAAAACATCCATAGTCGTAGTATTATCGAGATTGGACATCGATAATACGGAATAGACTAGTATTACACTTGTGCGCATTGTGGGAGCATAACGGCATAGTTCTCATATATTTGGGTATTGGATACTCATGCAAGTGTAATAGGAGGTTGTGTTTACCGATGGTACGGAAACAGCTTCGCTCTGATAGACCTATCGGAATTCCATTGGTAGTATGACTATGTGTCTATGGAAGTCCGAATAAGGGTAGGTGTATTTGGTCTTAACCTGAGACTTGCACCGCTAATACTTGCGACAATCAATATACTTTGGTTTTGGTCGTCCATGGCTTTAATCGGTTCTGTGTACGCCTCTTCTGGGTATATTGAGAATCGTAGTGTATTGGGTGTGATGTCAAGATGGAAGTATCAGTCCAGTCATAGTGGAGATGATGGTAACGTATGATACGAAACTACTACTCGTATGTACTGCAGTCATCAGGATAATATGACAAGGTCATGATTATCCGATTATAGAGACTAGTTACCAGAGATCCGACATGTGCTTCGTACGGGGCAGACACATGTGATACTGGATACTGGATCCAATTCCAGCCCCATGCCTAGCACGTGACATTTGATACTGGATCGCAATACGCAATACTACGTATACTACGCCTGATACATATTACATATTCCTTTAAGAATATTTCTGGAGAATTGGGTAGGCACGGTGCTTTGCTAGAAGCCAACCATGTCTTGTAAATCGGTAAAAGTGTAGTACTAGGTACGTACGTGTTCGGATAGTATGACGACCGGATTGACTGCCAACCTATCTGGGGATCTCATGGGTCGCTTCCCGAAGATTCACCGATGATGTATGACTCGCACGTAATTAATCTAGGATTAATTATTGGAGAGAGAAAATTAATCTAGGATTAATTAAGGAGATATTTTATCTGGGATAAAATATTATTTAAAAGAGAGAACGATTAATTTGGAATTAATCGGTAAAATAATATATTTGATATATTATACGAAATTAGATTTCGACACGGAATTAAATTTAGAATTTAATTCGGGCGAACGAGTTAATTTAGAATTAATTCGCTAGCGACGTGAATAGTAATTTTGATAGGCATAATTATTTAATTAAATTTGATTTAATTACGTCGAAACGGAAAATTCGTTAATTCGGAATTAGCGAACCCGAGCCCGGGAGTGTTTGCGGGCCCACTCACATTTCGAATTTAAGTGCCGCCCACAAGTCACATCAAGCGTCAAATCACTAGTCAATTTGTCATCATTGATTGATGTGAATAGTTGATGGTGGTTGTTGAATGCATTTAATGCCGTTTTTCCCTCACTTTTGCTTTTTGTTTTTTTGGAAAAACAAATCCAAAATGTGTAGAGATTTTGGTATATTTTTTATTAGGTTAGAAACCAAAATACACCAATACAACTTCTCTCTTCTCCTCTCTTCATCATTCGGCCATGGGCCATTTTTTTCTCTCAAAATTTCTCTCAAAAGCCGAGAGTTAGCAAGAAGCAAAGGAAGATTTGTGGCAAATTTTCCAAGGTGCTAGCACACTAAATAGTCATCCAAAGGTGATAGGGAAACAAACCCTTGAGCATGGAATCCATTGACAAAGCTTGGAGCTTGGAGATCATCCATGGAGCACAAAAGAGAGCCAAAGCTGTGAGCTTCAAGGAGGAGCAAGAAATTTTGTGTTTCGTCGCATCGCAAATCCGTTCAATGTAAGTATGATTCCGCCATACTTCTTTATTGTATTCACATGTTTAAATTCTTAAATTGATCTTAGTTTGACCTAGAAAACTCAACAAGCATTTCACCCTCAGCTGACAAACAGTCAGAGCGGACTATTCAGACATTGGAAGACCTACTGAGATCATGTGTATTGACTTTTACTGGAGGATGGGATGGTCATTTACATCTGATAGAGTTTTCCTATAACAATATCTTACAGGCTAGTATCGGTATGGCTCCATTTGAGGCATTGTATGGGAGGAGGTGCATAACTCCTGTTTGTTGGGGCGAGATTGGAGATAGACAGATTCATGGTTCAGACTTGGTAGATATGACATCTGAGAGGATCAGACCGATCTGAGCTAGACTGTTGGAGGTGCAGAGTCGACAAAAGAGTTATACTGATAAAAAGAAGAAAGGACCTTGAGTTCCAAGTGGGTGATAAAGTTTTCTTGAAAGTATCCCATTGGAATGAAGTATTGAGATTTGGCTGGAACGGAAAGTTGGCACCGCGCTATATTGGTCCTTATGAGATATTGGAGAGAGTGGGCAAAGTAGCATATCGTCTTGTGTTACCATAAGAATTAGAAAGGATTCACCACGTATTTCATGTATTAGTGCTGAAGAAGTACGTACCCGATCCTACTCACATCTTGGAGAGCCAACTAGTCGAATTGAGTGAGAATATGACTTATGAAGAAAATCCCGTGAAGATTGCAGAGCGGAAAGTCCAAGAGTTGAGATCCAGAAAGATCCCCCTTGTAAAGGTCATATGGACTAATCATCACATACAAGAGGCGACTTGGGAAGTGGAACAGGACATGAGAGAGAAGAATCCAAAGCTATTCGAAGATTGAGAAATTTCGAGGACGAAATTCTTGTAAGGTTTGTAGATTATGATACCTTATCCCTTGAGAAGTGATATTCTTTTTGAAATTAAACTACCCATTATCCCACTAACCACTACTCTTAACATGACACTAACTTTTTTTCCTATATAAATTGGAACTAACCCTAAGACCTTTCTTTCTTTAGTTTGTGTGTTTGCTATGAACCAATTGAGAGTAAGCCATAAATTGAATTGATTTCCAGAGACCATTGGGCTGTTTGTGAGAGAAATAAATCGCAGTGAGAGAAAACACAAACCAGAAGAGAGAGAAAGTTGAGTAGGATAGAGAAAGGTTCGTTCGACGTCTTCCAGCCATCGTTTTTGGCAAGTGACCACATCTGAAGAATCCCCTCGACGAGACGAATCCAACGCCGCCACGTCGCCGCTTCACGCGCCCCATGCGCCGCCGTGCGTGAATGACACCTCCCAAACCAAAATCTTCCCCTCGTCGAGATACGCAGGTTAGACACCTCGTTTTCCCAATTTGGACTTTTGGTTGTCGTGAAACGAGCCAAGAACGAGAGTTAACGCAGTTCGATCGTTCGTAGGTAACCATCGAGCATCCACCATTACCACCACTGTTGTTGTGATCCTGGTGACATGTTCTGTCCGTTGATCACCTCATTCTAAAATTTTGAAGTCGTTGGAGCTCGGTACGTTATATTTTACAGTTTTAGGGGTGTATTCGTAAGATTTTGCGAGTTTTGGACTTATTCATAATTTGGCATGTTTAGGGACCTAAATGTATGAATTCTGATTTCTAGTGAGTATTAGGTAATAAATGAGAAGTTTGGGACTAAATTGATAATATTGGAGAGTATTGGGGTTAAATTACAAATTTGAAAAGTTTAGGGGTAAAATCATAATTTTAGTAAAATATAGGGACCTGATCGTAATTTTATAATTTTTCCAGATTTTAGCGAGGACATATAGATATAGAGAGTTTTGTGTGGATTGAGATAAGTACAATGCACGATGATTCCCTTAACATAAATGTTTGTTGATTGATGTTTGATATGTGAGTTTACGTAATATAATATATATATATATATTGATTGAGAAATCGATAGCATGAGAACATAAATTGTGAATACAAATTTTGGGTATAAATTGTATGCTTGTACTATGAATCGAAGTTTTTGAGTATTATGTGATTTTGAGATGAGTTGATGGATGAAATGCGATGAGATGTGTTGTATTGAATATTGTGTGAGATTGTTGTTATGCTGCCAGATTTAGTATAATAATGGTCAGATATGTGAGATTATGCCAGATTATACGAGATTAGCAGAGGCGTGTGGTTCAATCCCCCTCTTGCATATTTATGTGGGATTATACGGTGGGAAACCTTGGGAGTAAGAGATGGACTCTCCCATTGGTTTCAGTACATTATTATACCGAATCCGGATAGCAAACCTTATTTGATTAAGATGTACTGTTGTGAGTATGTCTTGTTTGAGATAATTGTTATATATTAATTGTTGTTTTCAGATATTAATTATATATGTATTTATATATATTTTTTTGTTGGTGAGGTCATGTTGAGAGTATGAGTGTTTTTACTTACTGAGCTCTTTAAGCTCACCTCCATTTCTCAAACATCCCAGGTAGTTCGCCAGCGCAACGGTAGCAGTAACAATACCAGGATTTGACTCGTTTGCCACAACCGTCAGTCGGGTTGGTCCAGACAATTCTTTTGGCTTTTGAGATAGGATATTTAGGACAACTTTCATATTTTCAGACACTTTTGGTGTAAAAATTTATTTGAGATTTATTGGATTGCATTTTATATAATATTATTTTTCTTTGCGAACTTTTGGTTCAGTTGCATGACATATAGATGCTCGAGCTGAAGTGGTTCGCGGACCCATTTCTAGGGTTGGGCCCGCTCTAGGGAGGGGGTCGTGACATATCCAATACATAATTCATCACTATATGTCTCATTAATGATAACTCACTATTGGAAACATAGCTTTGGAGAAGATCAAACGTACCTAGCAAGCTTGATTCCAAGATCCAATCTTATTATCCTTGTTGAAATGTTGTTGAGAACTTCCAAAACTAGCAAGTTTAGTTCCAAGATCTAAAATTATTCTCCTTATTATTGTAGAGAATTCCAAATGCTAGAAAATTTGGATCCAAGATCCATTATTCTTCTCATTGTTGAAATGTTATAAAGAACTTCCAAAACTTCTCTAAACACTTCTTTTATTTAGGCTAATATCTATAATTTTTTCTTGTTTTAGCTTTCTCAAGCGTGATTAAAAACTTGCTCAAACTTGCATTTATAGCAAAACTTATACAATTTTTAATTAATAAAAGTTCTAATCAATTTTTATGTGGGCTTAATATTATTTGTCCAAATATGTATAATTAGGTGTGACTAATCACATTTGTCTACCACTTTGATTTAATCCAATTAAATCAAGAAAAATTTTAATTAATGGATTAGTTATATGTCTATCATTTAGATTTAATCCAATTAAATCAAGCCAAAATCACCTATTATTATATATTTACAATTACCAAAATATCCTCCAATGGTAGAGATATTTATGAAATTACAACAAAGCACTTGTGTGATTTTGGATTAATCCAAATAATCCAATTGGGTCAAAGTAAATAATTAATGGTATCCAATAATATTTAGTTATTTTAATTGATAATTATAATATCAAATATTATTTATTATAAAAAATTATCGGCTATTCAAGTGCTCAACTAGTACACTTAATATTGTTGGACTCTCTAAGTCCAGATTGTTAGGAATATGCCCTATACCCAACTTGTGGATGAGCTTTATGTACATGTATTTGTAATATTTTCATTAATTAATGAAATGACAATCTTTATTATACATGTCTTACATAACTTATATGAATCATCAAACACTGTAATAAAGCCCTTGGAGTAATAAGATGATGGCTTCCACGCCTTATGAGAATCATTACTCTTAAACGTTCCTAGTCATAGTTTTGTGAATAATCCGGGCATTCACAAAGCGGAGAGACTAGCATGATGATATGATTTGTCCTTAAGTGGGGGTAGCCAATCTCATAGGCTATTAGCGGAGATCCGTCCACTTGGTGTATCACATGGATGCATGAGTTGCTCGTGTCCATCGAACTGACCGCCGAAAGTTTTCACATGGAGTGTTTATCCCATGTGTCTGTGAGAACATTCATGTATCGATTATATGACTAGTCCTTAGACTTGAGGTCTTTACAATCTTATGTGTGGATCAAATAACTTTGACATTCTCCTTCACCGGTTCAAAATATCCGGTCATAAGGGTATGATTGGGTCATTTGTTGAAACAAATGAAGTTTGTAAATATACAACAGAGAATCGCCACTCTCTCAGATAATATTTTCTTATAAGAGTAGTATTCTAATTCGCGGGTTGATATGTGTGATCAGTGCTTGAGACTGTGGCCACAACGGAAGAATCATGTGAGATTCTTAGGTTAGCATGATTCATGACGCTATCAACATCATACCTTTGACCATATGGGTAGACATTTTCCATACCCTAGGTCAATAGGTGGGGATACAGTGAGGCGATAGACCGTATCATATGTAAATCGCATACAGAATGGGTATGTATATCTTTCCTTCTCATTTGGGGGCCTTGGCATGTTACTAGTCAACCTTGGTCATTGAAATCGAACGACCATCTGATCGGAGGATAATTTATGTTCGATTAAATTATCACGATCCATTTCATATCCAACTTGAGGGGAACCAAAAAGGTCACACACAACAAAGTCGAAATCAATGGTTAACTATGCACAGTATAAATATAACAACATATATGATTGATGTAGGAATTATTCATAAATGGTTCAATGTGTTTAATTATTGAACAGATCATTTAGGAGGTTCTATAGTGGCTTAGGGATTGGTGAATGACGATAGGGGCACTTTGGGAATTGGAATAAAAAAAATATTATTATTCACATGAATAGTAATTTTTTTTAATTTGTTTTGAATTCCAATTCGGCCCAAACTCTTATTATGGTTTTATAATCTCATTAAACCACTAAATTAAGATCCAATGGCTAAGATTAAATTAGATTTTATCCCACATCGGATTCTTAATTAATTTTGTTGTCTTTGGAGCGCTATATAAACCTAAAGAATTCTTCACAAATTTGCTACACCAAAACCTTTCATATCTTGGGTTTATATAAGTGAGCAACTCTAAAGTTTAAGAGTAAGCCACTGATTTTGAGGATCCTTAAGTCTAATTGACTAGAGGAACCTCGAATTAAAATTTTTGAGGTATTTGCCTAGGCTAGCACCAAGGGCAAAATACCCCGTGCACTCAAGGCGTAGTCTTGCCATTGAGTTTTGGCTTTGGTGTGTGCATCTTTGGAGGACACACACTTGGGTGGCTCTTTGGAACGTGGAAGAGCTTGCTGAGTTCGAGAAAAGCTTGTAGATTGTAGGAAGGACTCGAGGAGTCTTCGGTTCAAGTAAGTCTTTTTCTTTCTTTATTTTAATTAGAGTTCTTATGATAGTTAGCATGTTTAGGTTTATGTTCTTTGCATGTTTTATGAGTTTTATGCTTAGAATATATATTAACATGCCTAGGCTTGTAGAATAATAAAAAAAAATGAGTCTTTGGCAAAGGGAAAGCGGTATAATAATTTCTTTGATTTTCCGCTGCGTACTCGCGGCCGCTTCCCAACAGTGATATCAACGTACAGTTTTTGTTTTGATTATTTCTCTCTCATTTGAACTCGAAATTGGGTGTTTAAAAGCTCGTTGGAAAGCTAACACCCTGAACTTAATTTTAGGCACAAGTTTTGCATGATTTGGTTAAGATTTAAATTGTGAAACTGCATTTAAAGTTCACGCGTCTGCAAAAAATGTGAATAGTAAATTTATTTGAATAAAAATAAAATGCAATATCATAATTAAATATTAAACAAAGTTATTTAATGCCTAAAATAATTCCAACATATTAAAACTCATATGTTTGATGATTCTATATATGATTAGAATTGACATGATTATTTTAGGGTGCAAGCATCTAGAGACTTTCTAAGAAATAGAGAGTGTAATGCTTATCCCTTAGCTAAGTAATTATTCTGTGATGAACTTAGAGATTTGTTACCTTTAAGGCTAATAAATATAAATCACTTGTTTATAATAAAAGACATTATAAAATATACAAGTGGGTTGAGATCAATGGGTTAATAAAACTTTCCAAACTAAAGTTAATTTAACCAAGGGTATTACTAGAGTTAAATAATGATTTGATGTCTTCCTTCACTCACTACCTTTTTATAGCCAAAAGGAAAAGTTGTGAAGACATCTAGATAATCATTTACTCAAAGCTTACCTTAAAGCATATTTAAAGTGTTGGACTAATTTGGAGGATCTATTGTTTATTCCTGTCACCAAGGCAATAAAAGCCTAAGAGGTAAGGGTATTTAAGAGAGTTCGCTCCACCTCCCTCTGGGGAATTTTCAATGGAGGAATCCATTTGACAGTTATTCACTTAAACTTGCTAAAATCCTCAATAATACTTAAAGTCTAAAATTTGCTTCCCATTGTAAAGTATAGACCCAAAGGGCTTAAACCGTATTGGCAGGACTAGGCTTTACCAGACTGACCAATACCAATTTGTCCCTAAATCGTACTATTGACAATGGTTTGACTTTTCTGAGTCATAAGATGCAACGACCCTTAGGTGTGGTCTTATAACTTAGTGGCAAAGATTGGGTGTCCACAAGGACTAGCATAAGCTATGACATGTCTGATTGCTCAACCCAATGATCAAGGAATTGTGATTTATATCATAAATTGGTTGAGAACCTACCTAATTATCGTATTTTATAACGACCGGCCCTAGTCGGAGTTATGGAATGATGATAATGAGATCATTGCCCACAAGAAATCCATCATATTGGGGTTGATGCGATTTGCTTAAAATTTTAAAACAATTGAGTGAGAGCAACTTCATAATATTAAAAGCCAATGTTATTATGAAACATTAATGAAAACATATTCCTAATTTTAACATTCTCTCTTAACATATGGGTTAAAATATTTCACAAACATTCAAATGGCAAACAGAGTATCACTTTGTTCCATCCTTGATGAGCATAAGCTCAAAGGGGACAACTACAATGACTGGTTTAGAAACCTTAAAATTATCTTACGACAAGAAAATATTTTCTATGTTCTTGAAAGACCATTTCCCACTGAACCCGCAGAAGATGCTGACCAAAATACATTTGATGCTTGGAAGAAACACATCGATGATAATGAGCAAATAGTTTGCATAATGATTGGCACTATGTCGGACGAACTTCAGAAAGCTCATGAAGATATGGATGCTCAAACCATCATCTTTCACTTGAAGGAGTTGTATGCAACTTCCGTTCATACCGTGAGATTCCAAGTGTCATGTGCCTTATTCCAAACAATGTATAAGGAAGGATCTGTTAGTGGACATGTGCTTAAGATGATTGGCCACATTGAAAAATTGGCTAACCTCGGGTTCATCATAGATAATGAGATAGGTCACGATCTAATTCTTAAGTCCTTACCAAAAGAATTCTCTAACTTTATTATGCAGTTTCATCTGTCTGATAAAGAAGCTACTTTAGCAGAATTGCACAATCTGATAAAGCAAGCATAAAAGGACTTGAAACCGGAGCTTAAAACCTCTGTCATACTTACGGGTACGGACCTGAAGCCACGAGGCCCAAAGAAAAATAAGGGCAAGGCCAAAGCTCCAGATCACCTAAAGCCCAATGGTAAGGTGGAGAAGAAAAAAGGAAATGAGAAATGTTTCTTTTGTGGAAATAAAGATCATTGGAAGAAAGACTGCAGATCCTTGAAAGCCAAGGAAGCTAGGGAAGCCCAAGAGGCCAAGAAGCCCAATGCTTTAGGTATGTTGTATATGATTGAACTATATTCTCAAAACTCTGAACCTTCTACTTGGGTGCTTGACACCGGTTGTGGGACTCACTTGTGTAATAATGTGCAGGGCCTGAGAAACAGTAGGAGACTCCGTCATAGAGAGGTTGACTTACGCATAGGTAATGGAGCAAAACTGGCTGCATTGTGCGTAGGGGTGTTCATGGGTCGGGTCGGGTTTTTTGAAATTTTGTTAGACCCGATCGTGTCGGGTCAAGGGAAAATCGGGTCGCGGGTCGGGTCGCGGAGAAATGGAACGCGATTGGGTTTGGGTCAGGTCGGGTCGTCTGGTCATTTTAAAAAAAATAATTTTTTTTAAATGAATTAATTATTTTGAAATATAAATATTAGTTATTTTATATCCCAAAAATATCATATATATAAATTTTTAATACAAAAAAGTAATAAATAAATGAAATAATAGTAAAAACTTTAAAAATACTAATAACTATTTTAGAAAAATAATAAATTGTATAGGGTCGGGTCGGGTCGGGTCAAGGGGATCAAACCCGTTGTGCAACCCGAAAATTTCGGGTCGGGTCGGGTAAAAATTTTGCAAATTTTTTTATGAACCCACGCAGGTCGGGTCGGGTCACGTTGGGTCGGGTCGGGTCACGGGTTGACCCGACCCTATGAACACCCCTAATTGTGCGTGAGGACTTATTCATTAGTTTTGCCGAATGGTTTAGTTTTAGACTTAGAAGATTGTGTTTATGTACCTTCTCTAGTAAAGAACATCATTTCAATTTCTTCTTTATGTAATAAGGCTTTTCATGCCTAATAAGTTGTAATGAATATTCTATTTATTTCAATGAAATAAAATATGGAGATGGTATTTTGAATAATGGTATCTATGTCTTACAAACTAACAAAGAATGTTCAACCTCTAATATATACAACGTTAACTCGAATAATCTCAATGAATCACTTCAATGGCACAGTCGCTTAAGTCATATCAATGAAACAAGATTAACTAAGCTACATAAGGATGGGTATTTCAAACCCTTCAAATATAAACTTTTTGGAACTTGTGAGTCTTGTTTACTTGGTAAAATGAACAAATTACCCTTCAAAGGTAAATGACAGCGTACAGCGGAGACATTAGAACTCATACATTCTGATGTATACGGACCAATGTCAGTCACCGCTAGAGGTGGATTCTCCTACTTCATTACCTTTATCGATGATCATTCGCGATATGTGTCTGTGTACCTTATGCGGTACAAATCTGAAGCCTTTGATAAATTCAAAGACTTCAAGGCTGAAGTAGAAAACCAGCTTAATAAAAGTATTAAGTCACTAAGGTTTGTCTGACCGAGGTGATGAATACTTAAGTAATGAATTTCAAGATTACTTGAGAGAAAATGGCATTGTTTCCCAGTGGACTCCTTCGGGAACTCCACAGCATAATGGGGTCTCCGAAAGTAGAAATCAGACATTATTAGATATGGTCCGATCAATGATGCCAGACACAGATCTACCTCTTTCATTTTGGGGTCTTGCTTTAGAAACTGCGACACTACTACTAAACCAAGTTCTTTCCAAGACTGTTAGTCAAACACCATATGAGTTATGGTCTGGGAAACGTCTTAGTCTTAGTTATCTAAGAGTTTGGGGATGTGACGCATATGTTAAGATCACACAAACTAACAAATTGGATGATAAGGCAATTAAATGTAAGTTTGTAGGATATGCCTTGAACTCAAGAGCATACATGTTCTACATCCCAAATGAACAAAGAACATTTATCTCACGAAATGCTAAATTTCTAGAGAATGAATTCCTTCTCAAGAAACATAGTGGGAGTAGACTTGACCTCGATGAGGTACGAGAAGAACAAACTAACATAGAACTAAACCCCAGGCCCCTCAAAACGGCAGCGACAGAACAACCACAAGGTTATGAACTTAGAAGGTCTGGTAGGGAAAGACATGAGCCTGAAAGATATGGTTTCCTTACTAATGAGGAACATGATCAGGTCATTGATAATGACGATCCCACTAGTTATGACGAAGCAATGCATGACATTGATTCAAGTCTGGGACTTGGTGGATGCACCTGAAGGGATAAAACCCATAGGTTGTAAGTGGATTTACAAGCGTAAAACTGATGCAGAAGGCAACATCCAAACCTATAAGGCTAGGTTGGTGGCTAAAGGTTATAGACAAATCCAAGGAATTGACTATGACGAAACCTTCTCGCATGTTGCAATGTTAAAGTCCATTCAAATTTTATTGGCACTAGCTGCACACTTTGATTATGAGATTTGGCAGATGGATGTCAAAACAGCTTTCCTTAATGGGAACCTCGTAGAGGAAGTTTATATGACACAACCTGAGGGGTTTGCATCTAAGGATGATCATAATAAAGTATGCAAGCTTAAATGATCCATTTATGGACTAAAGCAAGCCTCCAGAAGTTGGAATATACGATTTGATGAGACAATCAAAGAATTTGACTTCATCAAAAATGTAGACGAGCCTTGTGTTTACATGAAAAGTAGTGGGAGTGCTGTTGTGTTTCTTGTATTATATGTCGATGACATATTAATCATCGGGAATGATATTCCCATGATGTAAGCCACCAAGCAATGGTTATCTCAAAATTTTCTCCATGAAAGATTTGGGAGAAGTAGCCTACATCCTCGACATTAAGATCTACCGTAATAGATCTAAGAGGTTGTTAGGACTTTCTCAATCTACATACATAGACAAAGTTTTGAAAAGATTTAAAATGAAAGATTCCAAAAAAGGTAATTTACCTACTTGTCATGGAATCAAATTATCTAAAGAGCAATGTCCATATACTCATTCAGATAGAGAGCGTATGAGTAGGATCCCTTATGCTTCAGCAATAGGATCGATCATGTACGCCATGCTATGTACAAGACCTGATGTCTCTTATGCTCTTAGCATAACGAGCATGTATCAGACAAATCCTGGTGAGCAACACTGGGCAGCTGTCAAAACAATCCTCAAGTATCTGAGAAGAACTAAGGATGTGTTCTTGACATACGAAGATTGTTCTGAGATGAAAGTCATCGGTTACTGTGATGCGAGCTTTCAGACTGATAGAGATGACAACAGATCGCAAACAGGATATCTGTTTACTTTAAATGACGGTGCTATAAGTTGGAAAAGCTCAAAGCAGCCAACTACAGCGGACTCCACCACTCAAGCCGAGTATATTACAGCATCTGAGGCAGCTAAAGAAGCAGTCTGGATAAAGACGTTCATCAAGAAGCTGGATGTGCTTCCCGAGATAATGAATGGCGTCACGATGTACTGTGACAACACGGGCGCCATTGCTCAATCAAAGGAACCAAGGTCCCACTAGAAATCCAAGCATGTACTCAGGCGATTTCATCTCATCAGGGAGATTGTTGAGAGAAAAGAAGTTATTATAGAGAAAATACCCACATAAGATAATCTTGCAGATTCTCTGACTAAAAGGCTGACTCAACAAAAGTATAATAGGCACACCCAAGAGTATGGTGTCCAGATTCATACTAGTTGGCTATAGTGCAAGTGGGAGATTGTTATGGATATGCCATATACCCAACTTGTGGATGGGCTATATGTACATGTATTTGTAATATTTTCATTAATTAATAAAATGGCAATCTTTATTATACGTGTCTTACATAACTTATATGAATCATCAAACACGGTAATAAAGCCCTTGGAGTAATAAGATGATGGCTTCCACGCCTTATGAGAATCATTACTCTTAAACGTTCCTAGTCATAGTTTTGTGAATAATTTGGGCGTTCACAAAACGGAGAGACTAGCATGATGATATCATCTACCCTTAAGTGGGGTAGCCGATCTTATAGGCTACTAGCGGAGATCCGTCCGCTTGGTGTATCACATGGATGAATGAGTTGCTTGTGTCCATCGAACTGACTGCCGAAATTTTTCACATTGAGTGTTTATCCCATGTGTCTGTGAGAACTTTCATGTATCAAATTGACCACCGAAAGTTTTCACATGGAGTGTTTATCCCAATCATACCTTTAGTCCTTAGACTTGAGGTCCTTACAATCTTATGTGTGGATCAAATAACTTTGACATTCTCCTTCACCGGTTCAAAATATCCGGGCATAAGGGTATGATTGGGTCATTTGTTGACACAAATGAAGTTTGTAAAGATACAACAGAGAATCGCCACTCTCTCAGATAATATTTTCTTATAAGAGTAGTATTCTAATTCACGGGTTGATATGTGTGATCAGTGCTTGAGACTGTGGCCACAACGGAAGAATCATGTGAGATTCTTGGGTTAGCATGATTCATGACGCTATCAACATCATACCTTTGACCATATGGGTAGACATTTTCCATACCCTAGGTCAATAGGTGGGGATACAGTGAGGCGATGGACCGTATCATATGTAAATCACATACATAATGGGTATATATATCTTTCCTTCTCATTTGGGGGCCTTGGCATGTTGCTAGTCAACCTTGGTCATTGAAATCGAACGACCATCTGATTGGAGGATAATTTATGTTCGATTAAATTATCACGATTCATTTCATATCCAACTTGAGGGGAACCCAAAAGGTCACACACAACAAAGGCAAAATCAATGGTTAACTGTGCACAGTACAAATATAACAGCATATATGATTGTTGTATGAATTATTCATAAATGGTTCAATGTGTTTAATTATTGAACAGATCATTTAGGAGGTTCCATAGTGGCTTAGGGATTGGTGAATGACGATAGGGGCACTTTGGGAATTGGAATTAAAAAATATTACTATTCATATGAATAGTAATCTGAATAGTAAATTTTTTTTTATTTGTTTTGAATTCAAATTCAGCTCAAACTCTTATTAGGGTTTTATTATCTCATTAACCACTAAATTAGGATCCAATGGCTAAGATTAAATTAGATTTTATCCCACATCGGATTCTTAATTAATTTTGTTGTCTTTGGAGCGCTATATAAACCTAAAGAATTCTTCACAAATTTGCTACACCAAAACCTTTCATATATTGGGTTTATATAAGTGAGCAACTCTAAAGTTTAAGAGTAAGCCACTGATTTTGAGGATCCTTAAGTCTAATTGACTAGAGGAACCTCGAGTTAAAATTTTTGAGGTATTTTCCTAGGCTAGCACCAAGGGCAAAATACCCGTGCACTCAAGGCGTAGTCTTGCCGTTGAGTTTTGGCTTTGGTGTGTGCATCTTTGGAGGACACACACTTGGGTGGCTCTTTGGAACGTGGAAGAGCTTGCTGAGTTCGAGAAAAGCTTGTAGAGTGGAGGAAGGACTCGAGGAGTCTTCGGTTCAAGAAAGTCTTTTTCTTTCTTTATTTTAATTAGAGTTCTTATGATAGTTAGCATGTTTAGGTTTATGTTCTTTGCATGTTTTATGAGTTTTATGCTTAGAATATATAGTAACATGCCTAGGCTTGTAGAATAATAAAAACAAATGGGTCTTGGGCAAAGGGAAAGCGGTATAATAATTTTGATTTTCCGCTGCACACTCGTGGCCGCTTCCCAACACAGATATGTTCGTTATATAAGCCTAGCTTATATGTACGTAATTCAGCCACCTCCAAATTCGCGAAGAACCCAAATGACCTTTTAGAACTATACAAGTCGAGGTCATCAGATATGTTTAACAATCCATCTGTCATAGGCTATCCGAGTTGTGCTTAGGAAACATAGATTACACCGTCAAGTTTCTGAGGCGCACATCTCATGTCAACATGTCCACGATTCTTTACAACTAATCAAAACATCATTTCTGTTATATGCGATCCACCCTAGGTGATCGGCTTTGGCCAAAGTCTTAAGAATCGTGACTTACTTACATGGATACCTAGACCCCTTATGATACATATACGTGCCGAAAAATCTTATTTTGATATGCACTTGATTAACGAGTGCATCGATCTATACCCAACGATCATCTAGGGGTCAGACCATGAAAGCTCTTTGACATATATGGCATCAAAGTGTGAATGATCACACACAAAATCAATGTTATCCTATAATCAAAGGATCACATATGCTACTCGACTCAAGAAGATTCTTATTGACGGTGGTGTGTACTTCAAACTATTAGGAATCACTTGTGAGTCATTTATTATTTGCTCCAATGAATACCCACATGTCTATACGAGCTTCCCAAGCTTATGGTACATCGGGTTAAACCATTGGAACTCCAATTTCAATGTACGACATGTGTTAATCTTATAGGTTATAAGAATTCGACCATATTCCAAAACCAATGATTATAAATATTTACTTTAAGAATAGTTTATTATAGTAATACTATCCCAATTTCAGACCATTCAGTGTCCAGTATTACTACATGACTATTTTAAGGTCGATGTCACTCTTAACATATTTATATATCAATCTAATATGCATATTTACCATTAATATGGTTTGAAATGAAAATGTAATTATTTTATTAATAAATAATAAAATATAATGTACAATACATTATTCGGATTGGCGCTCCAAACACCAACCCAACAACTCTCAATTGCTTAGTGGCAATCCGGATAGTACCGTAGTCACATCTCCTCCACATGCTTATCAAATAACTTAAGAGGTAAGGCCTTAGTAACTGGGTCTGCTTTGTTGTCTTATCCTTGAACATTTAAGACCAATATGTCTTTTTGTTCAATAATCTCTCTAATCACGTGATATTTCCTTTCCACGTGTTTAGACTTGGAATGCGCTCTCGGCTCCTTAGTCTGTGCAATGGCTCTACTATTATCACAGTACAGTGGGATAGAATCCATACTACTAGGCATGCCAAGTTATGTGATAAATTTTTTAATCCAAACAGCTTCTTTAGCAGCTTCTGAAGCCGCTATAAATTCCGCCTCGATGGTGGAATCAGCTGTTGAGCCTTGCTTTGAATCTCGTCAACTAACTGCACCGCCATTAAGGGTAAATATATATCCAAATATAGACTTTATATCATCTAGATCTCCCTGGAAGTCCGAGTCTATATAACTCACAACTTGTAGCTCATCTTCTCCATATATAAGAAACTTATCCTTAGTACCCTTAAGATATTTCAGGATATGTTTTACGGCTGTCCAATGATCATTACCCGGATCAGATTTATATCAGCTAGTTACACTGACACCGAAATTGATATCAGTTCTTGTACATAGCATAACATATATTATGCTTCCAATACAAGAAACATATGTCAAGTTAGACATTCTAACTTTTTCTTCCTCACTCTGAGGTGCCATTTTCTTCGAAAGATGTATGTCGTATCGGAAAGGTATATTTATTACCTTACAATTGGTAAAAAAAATACATTTCTAACATTTTATATATGTACGTGGATTGTGACAACCCTATAAGCTTCCTAACTCTATCCCGATAGAGCCTTATACCCAATATATAGGAAGCTTCACTCATGTCTTTCATGAAGAAGTTCTTGCAAATGTAGGCTTTCTGATAAGTGTGGTTTATACCCACTTATTCCAATATCTTTAGCTTATTATTTTGTTATAATTCGAGATATTTAATATCATTTATAATTTATGTTATGTTTTATTTATAGGGGCATTAATATATGGATCAGGGAATAATTGCACGTGTTTTGGGAACTTTCGGGAACACATGACGAGCACGGAGCATTGACAAATCACATATACACTTTCCAGAGATGATGGCGCCAAGGCGCCATCAATGTGAAGCTCAACTGGCGCCATGGCGCCAGTTGATGAAAGAAAGTGAGGGCGCCATGGCGCCTTTGATGAAAGAAATGTATAAGCGCCACGGCGCCTCCCCAAATCACACTCCTCATACAAATTGCCGAGTGTTAAGCGCCGCGGCGCCCACTTACAAAAGCTGCAATGATCTGGAAGAAAACCTACACATTCCAGGATTCACTTTTTAGGGTTTTTAATAATCCTAATGCCACCCAAAGACTCCCAGACTTAACTATAAATATAACATTACATCCAACACTCAAAGTGAGGCTAATACAGAGCACAAAACACATAAACACATATTTTTAGAGATCCAATGAGAGGATTGAAGAGCGACAAGAGGAGATTAAGGCTGTGACATCCGGAGAGGAAGAGATTCAATTCGGGTTTTATCTTCTTATTTCTTTCTTAAAACTCTAATGATTTCCATTAGATTCGTGGCTTGATTATTTATTGTTTTATCTTTTGTCATGAATTTACTCCTTAATTCTGGAGAATGATGTAACTGATGCTTGAACCTTTAATTTTAATTACTGATTTTGTTATGAAGTTTTATTGATTTATTTATATTCTTTTGAGTTTAATGCTTCTTGATTGTTGGCCACAATTTGAGATGATGAATGTTTAGAATCTATCACTCGAGAGAGGGGATTTTGAATAGATCTAGAGAATATAGCCTAGGATTTTATAGAGTTCGAGAGAATCTGTAGTCCTTTGAAGTCGTTAACATAGAATCACAAATCGTAATGAGTTGTTAACTATTGGATTTTTATAGAGATATCGAAGTCTATAGTTGATAATATTTTCACTCGGCACTCGAGAGAGGGAGTGAATATTTTAGGATCTTGACTTATAAATAATATAACTGAACAAAGATTAATTGGCATGACAAATACATATGAGACAGCTAGGTGAAATCAGGATCCAGAATCTCTATCGTATTAGTTCCTCCTATCAAAATATTTTTATATTTTATTTATTTATTAAAAATCTTTATTAATTGTCGTCTAAATAAAGTTAGGATTATCAATTGTAGTACTTAATGCGAGTTAACGCAATCCCTGTGGGTTCGACACTCTAAACTCATTTATACTAAACTTGACACCGTACACTTGCGGTACGATATATAAAATTATCACAACAAGTTTTTTGGAGGTTCCACCGAGATTTCCTGAATAGAGCTCCCCCAGCTGCTGCATCAACTACAGTCCTATTCGGACCATTCAACCCATTATAGAACAACTGAATCTGGACCCAATCTGCATAATCATGTTGTGGGCATCTTCGTAGTAAATCCTTAAAGCGCTCCCATGCTTCATACAAAGTCTCAGTTTCCAGATGCTTAAATACACTGATTTCTGCCCTCAGTTGAGCTGATTTAGCTGGTGGAAAGAATCTCTCAAGAAATTTTGTGGCCATATCCTGCCATGTCATGATACTCCCTGTCTGTATTGATTGCAGCCAATCCCACGCTTTATCCCGTAAATAGAATGAAAATAGGCGTAGCCTGATAGCCTCTTTACTCACGCCATTTACTTTTATGGTATCTGCGATCTCCAGGAACATCCTTAAGTGCAAGTTGGGATCCTCTACAGCTGAACCCCCAAACTGATTCCTTTGTACCATGTTGATCAATGCAGGTTTTAACTCAAAACTGTTGGCGTTGATTGGTTGATGGGCAATCCCAGAGCATATATCATCAAGGACCGGTTTGAAGTGATCTCTGATTGCCACATGGCGTGGGTTGTTCTCTATGTTTTCAGCTGCCATTGCTTCTTTTCGATTTTTCCTTTCTTTTCTTAGTCTCCTCGCAGTTCTTTCTATTTTAGGATCAAACAGGAGCGAATTGAGACTTGTGGCTTTTCGCATTCACTGAAGCACCAAAAGAAAAATAAAAATCAATAAACAAAATAAAAATTAAAATTAAATACAAAACAAAAATAAACTAAAAATAAAAAATAAAAATAAAAATCTAAATTAAAGCTAAAATTACTTGGTAGTAGTATTAATGTGAATTAACAAACAATCCCCGGCAACGGCGCCAAAAACTTGTTGTGATAATTTTATATCGTACCGCAAGTGTACGGTGTCAAGTTTTAGTATAAATGAGTTTAGAGTGTCGAACCCACAGGGATTGCGTTAACTCGCATTAAGTACTACAATTGATAATCCTAACTTTATTTAGACGACAATTAATAAAGATTTTTAATAAATAAATAAAATATAAAAATATTTTGATAGGAGGAACTAATACGATAGAGATTCTGGATCCTGATTTCACCTAGCTGTCTCATATGTATTTGTCATGCCAATTAATCTTTGTTCAGTTATATTATTTATAAGTCAAGATCCTAAAATATTCACTCCCTCTCTCGAGTGCCGAGTGAAAATATTATCAACTATAGACTTCGATATCTCTATAAAAATCCAATAGTTAACAACTCATTACGATTTGTGTTCTATGTTAACGACTTTAAAGGACTACAGATTCTCTCGAACTCTATAAAATCCTAGGCTATATTCTCTAGATCTATTCAAAATCCCCTCTCTCGAGTGATAGATTCTAAACATTCATCATCTCAAATTGTGGCCAACAATCAAGAAGCATTAAACTCAAAAGAATATAAATAAATCAATAAAACTTCATAACAAAATCAGTAATTAAAATTAAGGTTCAAGCATCAGTTACATCATTCTCCAGAATTAAGGAGTAAATTCATGACAAAAGATAAAACAATAAATAATCAAGCCACGAATCTAATGGAAATCATTAGAGTTTTAAGAAAGAAATAAGAAGATAAAACTCGAATTGAATCTCTTCCTCTCCGGATGTCACAGCCTTAATCTCCTCTTGTCGCTCTTCAATCTTCTCCTTGGATCTCTAAAAATATGTGTTTATGTGTTTTGTGCTCTGTATTAGCCTCACTTTGAGTGTTGGATGTAATGTTATATTTATAGTTAAGTCTGGGAGTCTTTGGGTGGCATTAGGATTATTAAAAACCCTAAAAAGTGAATCCTGGAACGTGTAGGTTTTCTTCCGGATCATTGCAGCTTTTGTAAGTGGTCTAACATAGATCAATTATTCAAGGCATCAGATAAAAGTAAATTAGGCACTTATCATTTCTAAAATTTCACTCATAAACAACCAATATTATCACAGATTTATGCTTTACTATCAAAGACTAAAACAATTTTTTTTTTTTTTTAATAATTTAAACAACTAAATAGCAAGTAAACAACATGCACACTTTCACATTTTGCATCAATCTTATATCATTCCCAATGATAACAGTATTGTCTACATATAAAACAATGAATATTATCATACTCCCACTAACTTTCTTATAAACACACGGTTCTTCCTCGTTCTTGATGAATCCATATAATCTAATTATCTCATCAAAACGACGATTCCAGCTTCAGGAAGCCTGTTTAAGTCAATAAATAGACTTTTGGAGCTTAAAAACCAAGTTTAAAGTCTTATTGGATATGAAACCCTCTGGTTGTTCCATATAGATATTCTCCTCGAGTAATCCATTTAAGAAAGCGGTTTTCACATCCATTTGCCATATCTCATAGTCATGATATGCAACAATGGCTAAAAGAATCCTAATGGATTTTAGCATGGCTACTAGTGAAAAATTTTCTTCATAGTCAATCACAGGACGTTGAGTGTAACCTTTCGCTACCAGTCGTGCCTTCAAGGTTTCCACCTTTCCATCAAGCCCTCGCTTCCTTTTATAAATCCATTTACAACCAATAGGTTTAACTTATTCAGGAAATTCAGCTAAGTCCCAAACTTGATTGTCATGCACATAATCTATTTCGGATTTCATGGCTTCCTGCCATTTTCCCTAATCGATATCCAATATCATTTTTTTTATACGTAATTAGATTTGTTTCCTCCAAGAGGAGAACATCAAGGCTCGCATCAGATGTTCAAAACAGTCTCTCGGGAGGCCTTGATATTCTATTCGACTTATGTAGAACCTGTGTTGTAGATCATTCACCTAATTGGATCTATGATTCCTTCTTAGGTTCCTTAATGTTGAGATCAAACTCATTGAGTTCAATCTTTCTACAATTTCCATTTTCTCTCAAAAATTCCTTTTCAAGAAAAGTGGTAAAACGAACAACAAATACATTTTGTTGCTCACAATCGTAGAATTGATATCCAATTTTTGTTAAGATATACAATGAAACTATATTTATACTCTTTGGGTGCTAGTTTATCCCGCTGCACAACTCTAATATATACAGGACAATCCCAAATCCTTAAATATCTAAGACTTGGATTTCTATCGAATCATATATGATATGGGGTCATAGAAACAGCTTTCGATGGAACTCTATTAAGTATATGGGCAGAAGTAAGTAAAGGATAACCCCAAAGATAATATAGAAGATATGTATAGCTCATCATAGATCGTAACATATCTAATAAAGTACGATTTCTGCGCTCAGACTCATTATTGTGTTGAGGAGTACCTGATGGGCTATATTGGGCGAGAATCTCATTCTCCCTTAAATAACTTCTGAATTAGTCGCTCATGAATTCACCACATCGATCTAATTGAAGGCACTTGATAAATTTTCCAGTTTGTTTTTCTAATTCATTTCAGAATATTTTGAACTTTTCAAATATTTTTGATTTATGTCTCATCAAATTGATATATCCATATCTTGACTTATCATCCGTGAAAGTCAAGAAGTATGTTGAACCATCATGAGCGGCGTGATTTAATAGACCACACACATCACTGTGTATTAGCTTTAATAGATCGCCAGCACAATGTCCAACACCAAGAAATTGGGCCTCTGTCATTTTCCCTTGGATACATGACTCACAAATTGGATAAGGATCTAAGGTATGATCTTCGATCAAACCATCCTTTATCAATTTTGATATACGTCTAACACATATTGGCTCAATCTCATATGCCATAATTCAGTATTATTTAATTCAGATCTTTTACTTGTATTTCCCTCTACATTAAAGACATCTCGATATGTTTCCAAAATATAGTGAACTTAGATAAAGAACATTCACATATCAAATAGTTGTCTTTATCATATAAACATAAAGCATCATCTTTAATATTTATTTTATATCCCTCTTTATCCAATATCGGTAATGATATTATATGTCTTATTAGAAAGGGTACATAATAACAGTCATGTAACAATAATTTACATCCATTATGGAGATCTAGAACAATTGTTCATATGGCTTCACCATCCAATGTCTCTTCATTCCCAACTCTAAGCTGGATCTCCCTTTTGTTCAGCCTTCTTTTAACCCTCATGACCTGCTTGGAGTTGCAAATATGAGTGGGTCTAGTGGTGTCTAACACCCATCTACTATTTTCATCTAAGGCTAATGAAATGTCAATAATAGGAAAAATACAAAGTGTACATGAGGGTTCTACTTTTCCTTTCAGCTCTGGACAATCTTTCTTCCAGTGTCCAGACCTCTTACAGTGTAGACATTCATCACGAGCTACATGCAGTCTTGCAGCTTTGTGCTTCTTAGAGTTTCTCTTTTATATATTCTTCTTTCCAATTTTTATTTTCTTCTACTTTATATAAGTCTTTGAAGTGTTTTCTCCACCATGGAGGTGCAAAGTGAGATTGTCTTTCTTCAAATCTTTTTCCGTCGTGCGTAACATGTTATGAAGTACTTCATAACTGGCTTGCATCGAATGCATATGAAAATTTAACACAAAGCTAGCGTAAGTACCACGCAAAGAAGATAGAATCAAATTTCGGCCTAGCTGTTTATCGATCATTATGCCATGTCGTTTCAAATATCGGATCTAGTCTATCATGTTTAAAACTTGAATGCTAACCGCTCCTCCATCCTTGAGCGTAACATGGAACAATTCCTTAGATCTCCGATATCATTCAAATTCTTGATTTACTTCGAATAAATCCTTGAGTGTTCTCATAATGCTCTAAACATCAGGTACCTCTATGTACTGTCTGAGCAAATCTGGAACCATCGATCCTAAAATATAGGATTTCACCCTTAAGTTATCATCCTTCCATTTTTCAAAAGTTTCTTGCTCTTCGAGAGTGGAATCATGATCAATTTCAACAGACAATGGATTGATAGTCACATAGCTCAACTTTTCTGACTCCAAGACAAGGCGAATGTTCATTTCCCATTCAAAATAATTCTCGGATCCTTTCAGTTTATTAGAATCCAAAAGTCACGCTAATGGATCTGCTGCAACTATCTATAAGACAACAATTAAACACTAGCAGAATATTTTTTCATTTCATTATAAAAATACTAATACGATTATGGATTTTGAATCTATTAGTGCTCTCTCACTACTTTACGTAATTTCGTAATCTCCCTTAACGGAAAAATAGAAATTTGAAAATTAAAATTTCATAGCGGGAAGTGGATCCTACGATATTTACTCCAGCCTCCTAATAATGACGGTCTTGGCCTTCATAAACTCATTAGGTAGACCTCCAAGGTCAATCACATTCATGTGACTCCTAAGTTTGGTCATGAATCGTTTCTTATCCTCACAATAATGACGATATTGGATTAAAACGTGTTCCAGGTGTATACTTGTCAATGTGCACTAATGAGCTTTGTAAGTACACCATCATAATAATGATGGTATTGGGTGACTACGTCAACTCATCACGCTACATCTAATGTTTTATCAGAGCGACCTAAGTTCTGAGCACTTATACTCTCACAATAATGACAGTATTAGGCATAAATAGTAAAAATTCATTCATCTCTGTATTGACAAGATAGACCATCCGATAATGCTCCAATATTAATATTATTACTTAAAATAAAGTATTCACCTAATCATGATAGATTTATGACAATCAAGTCATTAACATGCTTGGGTCAAAATAAAAATTTTAATTTAAAACATGCAATGCATATCCAATATGACTTATGCATAATTAAATTAAAATTATAGAGGTATAGATTCAAAAATATGTCAAACATGCAATACGGGTTGTGTGGTTAAGACCTACTCTGATACCATTTTGTTGGGCGGATGTGGGACCTTTAGGGTCGGATTGGTGCCCTGCGCAGCGGAAGTGGGTCTAACATGTGGATATCAAGCATTGGTATATTTTTAAATTATTTTATAAAATATTATATTCTGTTATGAGTCTGTAGGAAAATAAGGATAAAATCAGAGCCCGGAAACTCTGTAACGGAGAAAATAAAGTTTCATCGTTCAAGGGCAGCAACTCTCGGCGCGTCGTGACGCTCATGCTTAGGAGTCGGAATACCCAATCTGCGAGAGCTCGGCGTCGCGACACGCAAGGGTTAGCGTCGCGACGTCCAAAGCTCAGAGAGGTGAGTGTCATGACGCTGGTGTTCGGAGTCGTGACTCTACCCTGTGTAAAATATTGGCAGTGAGCAAATTTACTTTTAATTCAATTCTAAACACTTTCAATTTTCTCCAAACACTTTAATACACTTAAAGTCCAATTTTAACATCAAAACCAACATCAATACATGTTATACAACAAACATACATGTATTCTAAATACATATATGTATTTCTTTGAATTAAAACATAAACTATAATATAATCACACAATAAAGCGACTCATGAACAATTCTAGGCCACTCAAATGTGGTCAAATGATTCTAGAATTGTAGTAATAGCTCCAAGCTACAATCTAAAGTTCCAAACTCTAATTTAATGTTCCATGTCTAACATCAGCCCAAAGTAGAAGAACTCGACGAGGTCCAGATCCACCCTCAGCTGATGGATCACAAAGTTCAGATTGGGGACTAACTTGAGCCCAAGATATGGTCAGAATTGATTAAATTTTTTAGAGATCAACACAACTGTTTTTGCTTGGTCATACCAAGACATGATTGCGATCAACCCCGAGTTGATAACCCACGAGCTTTATGTGAACCCAGACTACCCCCGTGAGGCAGAATATGAGAAAATTTTATCTATACAAGAATCAAATCATCAATGAGGAGGTTCAAAAGCTTATGGAGACCGGAGCAATCACGGAAGTCTAATATCACAAATGGCTCACCAATTTAGTGGTAGTTCGAAAAAAGAATGGCAAGTGGCGAGTCTGCATCGACTTCACCGACTTCACCGATTTGAACAAGGCCTGGCCAAAAGACTCATTCTCTCTACCCCATATTGATACGATGGTCGACGCTACAGCTGGGCATGAATTGCTGAGTTTCATGGACGCATATTCATGCTACAATTAGATCATGATGCACCTTGACGACCAGAAAAAGACATCATTCATCACCAACAAGGGAATCAATTGCTATAAAGTAATGTCTTTAAAACTCAAAAAAGTGGGAGTCACTACCAGCGGCTAGTCAACAAGATATTTTCCCAGGAGATAGGGGAAATAATTGAGGTGTATATTAACGATATGCTGGTAAAGTCACTGAAAGTGGAGGAACATTTGAAGCATTTGAGTTAAATATTCGACATAATGAATAAGTACAACATGAAACCGAACCCTACCAAGTGTGTTTTTGGGGTGTCGTCTGGAAAATTCCTCGAGTACATTGTTACTTAACGGGGGATAAAGGCCAACCCAGATCTGATCAAGTTCATACTCAATATTCCCTCTCCAATATGCCCCAAGATGTCATGTAACTGGCTGGTCGAGTGGCCGCTCTGAAAAAATTTGTTTCAAAGTCTACTTATAAGTGTTTTTTTCCTCTACACTACAAAAAGCTAAGGAATTTGAATGGACTTCAGCCTATGAGGAAGCTTTAGAGCAACTAAAGAAGTACTTGACCTCTTCATCACTTCTCTCCAAGCCCATCGATGGTGAGAGACTCTACACTTATTTAGGCATATCTGAATATGCACTTAGCGCAGTCCTAGTGCGAGAAGACAACATGACAGAACTATCAGTCTACTATGTATGGAAAACACTATTTTATGCTGAAACACGCTATACTAAGTTGGAGAAGTTGGTATTGGCCCTTATAACTTCGGCTCGAAAGTTAAAACCATACTTTCAAGGGCATCCAATCACAGTCTACACTACCTATCCCATAAGGAACATCCTCCACAAACTTAACCTCTTTGGGAGACTGATCAAGAGGGCAGTTAAGCTGGGGGAACATACTATAACTTACTAGCCTCGAACCGTAATCAAGTCACAAACATTGGCTAACTTAGTGGCAGACTTTTCCCCCAGCCTGCAAGCTCAAGCGGACATGGAGATCCAATGTGTCCAGCCCATAATAACATGGAAACTTGCAGTAGATGGCTTGAGGAACAAAAGAGGATGCAGGTTGGGACTCGTACTTACAACACACGAAGGAGACATACTACAATAAGATGTCACATGTGGCTTCAAGGTCATCATTTGGTATCAAATTAAATGATACGAACCTCTTTGTGTTTGATTCCAAGAAGGCCTATCCACCTATTCTAAGCCCCAAGAATCGCGAATCTTGATTTTGTAAGAACAAAATCCTTCCAAGATCAAGTCTAACCCTTAAAGAACATTGTCCTCAATAACCTTTCTTTATCTCTTTGGAGAATCTTGAATAGCGATACAGCGCCACAACGCTTGCCACACGTTGATAAGCTTTTGTTTTGTAAAACTAAGGAAAAATCCACTCCTTCAAGATGACATAAGTCACTTTGTGTTGTTAAAAGAAAAAGGTTCTTGATTCATTATCAATTATAATGAATAATGTCATTTAAATAGGTGGTCGACCCTAATTATACCCAAATATAATAAAACCCTAGTAAAATAAATCCAATAATACATAAATTCCTTCAAAATTTCGTGCATGGGCTTTCTAATTTAATTAAAGTTCAGCCTAAGACTTAAACATCACATAACCTTAAAAAATATAAAATACAAAAGCTGTATGGATAATTTGTGTCCTCATTTTGGTCAAGAAGAATTCTGAATTGGACTTTGAAGTAAACTATAAAGTTTTATATTTATGAGTCTTCTTTCTAATATAACTTAAATCACGGAAATCGGACATCGGATGAGAAAGTTATGGCCAAAATACAAAGCTGCGCAAATCTCATCACTACTATGCACCATTCGGAAATAAAGCCGAAAATCAATCAAGGCAGCCCATGAACATCCAAGACCCATTTCATTCTTGACTTAGACATAATAAAACCTTCATATAAAGTCCCATGCATGGCCCAAACTCCAAAACCCAAGGAATCTTCCAAATCCACCAAAATTGCCCAAATACACCAATCTGACCAAGCCAATTCTGGATCATATCATTCTCACTCTCTTGAAAAGGATTTGTCCTCGAATCCGTACACGGATCATAGATAGTAATGATAAAATCAATTGGTCAATTATTTTGGAACAAAGAAAATCACATGGAAGAAAAGTGTCAATATTAATACAATAATGCTTGTGTATTATTCCCTCTTGCCCATACTCTTCCAAAAAATCCATTTTCATTGCACTCACTGCCCTAATGAGATTCCTAATTAAGTTCACACTTTCTCATTCACAACAAATTTTACATGTTTAACACTCATAAGACTCTCACACGTGTTTACCCATGTGTTTCCCGACTCACTACTCTCATTTGAATGCTCAAAACTCTCAACACATTCGACTACACATGTAGTTTCATCATTACGTTTAGCCATGCATTGAGCTTCAAATTTATCATCACCAGCAACAGCTAAGTCATCCACCTCAGCAATAGCGACAACCTCCGCATCACACTCACTCATCACTACTTGCTTACTCACTACCATGCCCATAATTTCTTCTTTTACATTCACAATATCAATAGCAAGTTTATTTTCTAAGCACTCGGCAACTCTTTATTTCTTCCTATTTTCAACCTCATTTCTCTTCTTCATTATTAATTGATCTTTATAGGCTTGTTGTGGTGTTAAAAGAGAAAGAACCAATGACCTCCGCTCCGTGACATAAATGTACCTACTCCTCTCAACATGATGCCACACTTGCCTATCATATTTCCATGAACCACCAAACAATACGTGACAATCAAGCATAGACACCACATCATATAATACCTTATCATGAAACCTCATAGTAGTAAATGCAACCATGACTTGATACTCCACTTTAACCTCAGCACAATTAGGCAAACCTCGTAACATAAAAGGCTTAGGATGGTTTCGCAATGACAACCTAAATTTCTCCACGAGACTGGTACTAACTAAATTAGCCCAATGTTCCCCATCAATAATCATACTACACACCTTATCTTTCACAAATACTCTAGTACAAAAGATATTATCTCTTGGCTGTCCTATAATATCAACCAACACATTGGCCATCTTGACAAAACAAACTTAAGAAGGAAGAAAATACCAAAAAAAATTAACAAAGACAAAGACAAGACAATATAATAAGACTAAAAAAATTAAAAAGATCATGTAAGACTCAAAATAAAAAAAAAAAATCAGATTCAAAACTCAATGACAAATTTAACCAAAAATTTACTTTTTGATTAAGGAATACTAAGGCAATCCCTAACACAACTTAACAGACAAGGTAATTGATCAAATTTTTCTTATTTCTCTTGCACAAATTTACAATTTTTATTTTTTTTATTTTTTTTATAATGACTCTAATGACCTTTAAACCTTAATTATACATGCAAATTAAACAAACAAACTGATTCAGAATTGATTAGAAACAAGAACCTTAAACTGATTCAAATCTCATAATTAATATTCGGATCCGAATTCGGGACCCGATATGAGAACATTAGGCCTTACACTGTGCACAATTAACTAGATCTCGTCGAGTAAAAGTAAATTGATATATTATGGGTCTCGTAACTCTTTCTAGATCAAAAGTTATAGCCGTTTTAAAATCAGTGTGCGGTTGTAAAATTATGACCGAACTGATCCGAAAATTACATACAAATTTGACCGTAATTGACTAAAAACTCCAAGAATTGAATCCTATATGCTATTATCATGTAAGAACATTATAACAACATCTAAGATTCAGCCATAAACTAGCGAAATGCAAAAAAATAATAATAATAAAATATGGACAGATTTTGAAACTGATGCAAATCTGAATTATTTTATTTTATTTTTTGACTCTATTTCAAATAAGACTCAATAAGAACACATAAAAAGTGACCAAAAATGAAAAATAAGATACCAAAAAAAATATAAAGACTTCCTAAAATGATAAAGATAGAGAAAATTTTGATCTTGGAACCCTGAGCTCATGATACCAAATGATAAGAACCTCCATGTGTTTGATTCCAAGAAGACCCATCCATGTGTTCTAAGCCCCAAGAATCGCGAATCTTGATTTTGTAAGAACAAAATCCTTCCAAGATCAAGTCTAACCTTTAAGGAACATGGTCATTAAGAACCTTTCTTTATTTCTTTGGAGAATCTTGAACAGCGATACAACGCCACAATATTTTCCACACATTGATAAGCTTTTGTTCCGTAGAACTAAGAAAAATTCACTCTCTCAAGATGACACAAGCCACTTTATTTTATTAAAAGAAAAAAGTTCTTGATTCATTATCAATTACAATGAATAATGTCATTTAAATAGATGGCTAACCCTAATTCTACCCAAATATAATAAAACCCTCGTAAAATAAATCTAATAATACATAAATTTCTTCAAAACTTCGTGCATGAGCTTTCTAATTTAATTAAAGTTCAGCTCATCACTTAAACATCACATAACCTTAAAAAAATATAAAATATAAAAGTTGTAGGGATAATTTGTGTCCTCATTTTGGTTAAGAAGGATTCTGAATTGGACTTTGACGTAAATTACAAAGTTGTAGATCCACGAGTCATCTTTCCAATGCAACTTGAATCACTGAAATCGGACATCAGATGAGAAAGTTATGGCCAAAATACAAAGATTGCGCAAATCCCGCCACTACTATGCACCATTCGGAAATTAAGCCGAAAATCAATTAAGGCAGCCCATGAACATCCAAGACTAATTTCATTCTTGACTTAAACATAATAAAGTCTTCATATAAAGTCTCATACATGGCCCAAGCTCCGAAACCCAAGGAATCTTCCAAATCCACTAAAATGACCCAAATACACCAATCTGACAAAGCCAATTTTGGATCATATCACTTGGAGCGTCCTCTTCCATTCGACCGAAACCCTCTTCAGTCTCAAATTGTATGATAATCAGACCCTAAACTAAAACACATTATACAGTAATACATTTTCTTGATGCATACACATATTAATACATAGGATCATATTTGAAAATTTAATTAAAACAAATATTGATAAAAATGAGAGTCAACGACACACGTGTCATGTCAAAAAATGTTTTTAAGTTTTGTCACTCAAAACTTTTATTTACTGAACATAATCAATTAATTTCGTTTTCAAAGTTTGGAAATGTCGACTAATTAAGCCAATTAATGAAAGGAGTTGGTCGAAACCCTAGCTGCTTTGCATGGCCATAAGGAGACTCATATATAGGATCATATATTAATTAATATATAGGATCATATATATATATATATATATATATATGAATATATATACTTTATGGATCTGTTGATACATCTAATCGAGATCGAAACGATTAATTTTTGTGTGTTTGTTTATATATTTTTCTAATATCTATGATTCTCATCAATTAATACTTATGCACAATATAATTACTTAATGCTTGTAATAATCTTCTGAGAAGAATACGCCTTAATATTACAAAGCGAAGATCATGATGTAATAAAAGACACTATATAAAGAACCAAATAATAATAATGTGGCAGGTGAAAGACCAAACATGGATATTTTGCCTATAGGTATTTGAAGTGATGGCTAATTTTTGTTTTAAGTTATGACATAATATAAAATACACAAAAAGGGCAATGGTTCATTAAGTTTCAATGTCAATAATTGTGTTTTGGGTGAGCAGCTAGTTTGCTTTTGCATGAAAAAATTCTCATGCAAAAGAGGTGAACGAGTGACACATCATAAAATAATTTCAATTGGTCGTCAGTTTTTTTCCAATTTGTACATACACCTCATTTGCCTATACAAATAAGAATATGACTGTATATATATAAAGATTTTTTCTCAACATTACTTATAACGAGAGTCTTATATGCTCGAACATTATATTCCAATATATACACAAAAGCTTTCGATTCATGCTAACATATATTTATGTCCCCTATCTTCTAGTATTGCCACAAATCACTCTAAAATTTTGAAACATGCATCTTCTTTAGTGTTTGTCACATGTCACTTTAAAACTTTGAAACATTAAATATATTTAATAGATGAATAAACTTAATTAATGAAAAATTTGGTAGGTGAATGAACTTTATCTAATGAATATATTTATCATTTTTAGGAAGTGAATGAACTTGATCGAATGAATATATTTATCATATTTAGGTAAATGAGTTTTATAATACAATTAGTGTGATTTGAGTTAAATGTGATGTATTTATTATTGTTATCACCATAAATACATGTACAACATTATGAGATAACCGCTTTCAATTTTAG
>SKCR01039635.1:0-74625 GCA_019454045.1 Zanthoxylum bungeanum | reverse complement strand
GTAGGGGTGGTTGGTGAAGGGCAGTGAGTGAGGTGAGAGAAGGTGTGACTTAGGGTTTCATTTTGTGTGGATGAGTTGTGCGTGTGTTTGAGGGTTTGTTTTACTGTAAGGGACGTGAGGGCTTGAGTGTGGATTGTGAATGGTGATGAGTTTGCTAAATGGCTTGCCTCCTGGAACCGTTAGGCAGTGAGTGAAGGTGTTGTTTGGGTGCAGTTTAGGGCTACTGGTTCATGAAGGGTTGATGATGTATGTGTTTTGAGGTAGAGAGGGTTGATGGGTTCTGCCGAGAGTAGCTAGGGTTCTGTTTTATGCGTGAAGGGTGTAGTAGTTTGAAGGCTTGCGTCTTGGCAGTTTGAGGGAAGCAAGCGGCGTGAAGCAAAGGCAGTGAGTGAGGGTTGTTTGTGATGATGGTTCTTTTGCGTGAGGTTAGGGGCTGCTGAAGGGTAATTTGTGGCATAAGATGGGGGCAGCTTCCAGGGGGTTATTACGTGATCAAGGGCGTGATGCAGTGGCCATGTCGTGCTGTTGATGCGTGAGGCAAAGGGGGGGCTGTTAGGGTGTGTTGCTTGTTGATTCTGCGTGGAGAAGGAGACTGCCAGTGAGGGCTGGTCTGATCGTTTGTGGAGGGTATAGGGACGTGGCTGGCAGTGGCAGTGTGGTGTGTCTATGCGTGAAGGCTGTGTGAAGGGATCTTGGCGTGAATGATGAAGGTTAGGGGCAGTTGAATAATGCATGTAGGGTATGGGTTGCATGGCTTTAGGATATGGGTTTTGTCATGGGTAGTGGTATGGAGGGTGCATGGATTTTTGTTGCTTTGTTTATTATTGAGTGGAGTGCATGGGCGTGAGGCATGTGTGGTTGATTAGGTAAGTTTTGTTTGTTTGTTATTTGGTTGGCGTGAGGTGTATGGTTGGTGTTTGATTGGAGAGGCAATTATTTGATGGAGAGTGGTTAGGCTTATGCTGGCTTCTTTAGTATGGCTTAGTGAGTGTTTGAATAATGCATGCATGGGCTCATGTGTTCTTCTTTTGTTTATTTTTACGTGGGGATTATGGGCATGAGGCATGGGTGAGATATGGGGATGAGGGGTGGTTTAGTGAGAGAGAGGCGAGGCCGAGAATTTTTAAAACTGAGACCGAACGAGTGAACCCGAAGCTTGAACGAGTGAACCAAATCCAAAAATATCAATTATTGACCTTTCCCTTCCGACGACCGCTTTCCGCAACTTCCGCAACTAAAAAGGTAGTGCCTCCATTCGAGGCTCATCATTGGGACTTACATGCAAAAATGCAGTGCCTACAATGTGCCTTGAGCTTCTTGCCTTTTTGAAGCTCTGACTCTATCTCTTTCAGCATCGCCATTAACTCTCCAATAGTATTTTCTTGGTTCATCAGATTATAGTTCATGATGAACCCGCCCTAGCAATCGGGCAGAGACTGTAAGATCAAATCTATAGAAGTCTCGGCCTCGAAGGTTATGCCCAGCTGACCTAGTTGTTCGATGTCAGCAATCATCTGCAACACATAGTGCTCGACAGATGTACCCTCTGACAAAAGAGAGCGAAATAGCTTTTTTTGCAATTCATACTTCTGAGATCTAAGGTTAGATCTGTGAAGGTCCTTCAATTTCAACATCATGTTATAAGGATCCAATCCTTTGTTCTGACGATGAAATTGAGGAGTCATTGCAGCAAGCATGACAGGTTGAGCAGTAAATTTATCATTACATTGAGTCTTCCAAAGCTCATGCTCTACTGTTTGCTCAACTCCGGGCTCAGGCCTGAGAGGTCTCTCTATCAAAGAGAGTAACTTCTCAGCCCCCGGACTATCCTGAGGTTCATCTCCCAATCTGGAAAATTGGCGTCGTTAAAGACATTGTCGCCCATGATTATGTCTCTAAAGCTAATCTTTCCAGCCATCTCGATTGTAATAGTCCAACTATCCAATCAATGATATCAGGTACACTTAAAATGCAATGGTTACTATAGTCCAACTATATAACCAACTACAAGTGGAGTAGTGTCTTGTACAGTCTAACTGTTCAAAGAAAGCAATAAAAATAAATATTAGTCCAACTAATATAAATATAACGTGATATAATAAAGGAGCGCGTATTAGCGAGTATTCAAGAAATTACAAATTTAATACTGGCCTCCCACTATTTTTCGGCGAGCCTCTAACCCTCTGTTGAGTACTCGGGAAACCCAGTTTCCTAGTGGGCTAGGATCCCGTTAATAACACACAACCTTGACTTTGGCCAACAAGCTGTATGAAACTTAACTAGGTAGATCTCTAAGATCAATTGGATCCCATCCAATTCCCAGATCCGGTAGGTGGACCTCCAAGTCCAAAACATATATCCAATATATTTCCTAACCTTTTCCTCTGAATCAACTAAGCCTTGGCTTTGGCTTAACAAGCTTAGTGATTCCAGTTAAGCGCGACCCATTGACAATGGGAAAGCTTCATAATCCATGTCGATGTACATAAGTGACCTTGACTTTGGCCAACAAGTCACAACTGCCCAAGACATGCGATGTATAACGAAGCTTTCGTGGTTCAAACACATCCGCGATGGACAATGATATTGACTTTGGCCAACAAATCAAAGTCAATCTTGGATCTTGAGAGAGAACCACTCAATTGAAGGAAAACGCTTAATATGAAAGTGAGGGTTTTTTTCGTAAATTGACAACCAATTTATTATCTTTGATCATCATTCACCCTTAAACATGCATTCTAAAAGCATAATAAGACGCAATAAAATTTAATAATGATATGCGGATGGATATATAATACAATTTGTTCTTAGAACAAATTACTCTCTCTTTCCTCTCTCCCGCTAGCACTTTACATTCTTCTACCCAATTACATAACACATAAAAAAACCTCATTTACATTTAGGGGAATTTGTGAGAAGGGAAATACAAAGAGTATAGGAGGTGAAACGCTGGACACGCGGGTCCAATTTAAATAAATACCATATTTATAATAATTTCTAAAATTACCCCCACCTAACTAATATCCATCTGATATACATTATTCATATAAATACATCCAAGTATTCACACAAAGCATGTTGTTCAATCAATCTAATCCAATTAATTAATCTCTAATTAATGACCATCCAATGTTCATACAACGATTTGATTTGGGCGAGTCCAACTCGTTTAAGAATAAATACTCAAAGTAAGTATTCTTGAATTATATCGAACTACAATTTTAAATCCAATTTAAATCGTATCCAATACTAATTCATATTTAATTCCAAATTAAACAATTACACTTATTATAGTGCCTTAAAGACTTGGATTCCAAATCCAATCCAAAGACTTGGATTCCAAATCCAATCCAATTGGGTCTCAAATGCCCAATTAACATCCAATGCCAATTCAATTAAAGTCCAATGGGCTTTCAATTAATTTTTTAGGCATGGGCTTTGGCCATTATGGATCAAACCCAAAATGCCAAGGCCCAATTAAGAATCACCATATGCCAAAAATCAATTTAGGCTCATTAGGCCCAATTAAATTATTAAAGGCCCAGAAGTCATACTTGGACTTTATGGAAATGGTTTTAGTCCCAATTGGATCCAACCCAATTGTCCAAAACCATACTTCGCCCAACCAAGCTCATTAGCCCAAATATTAAATTAATACATTATTCTAAATATCATATTAATCTAATTAAAGTACAATTAACACAATTAATTAATTAATCTAATATTTCCAAAATATTAATTAATTCCATTAATCATGCTTCACTATTCCAATTCATGTCCAACACAAATTGAAGCAAAATCAATTCTACAACATGCTTCAACTCACGCAAAGGCAAGGAAATAATCATGCAATTTGATTTCAATCCAATTAAATCAACATTTAACATACATTTCATGCCAACAACACATCCAAGTGTCTAATTTTCAAAAAATCACCATGAATGTTCCTAGGGTTATGTTCGGCCAAGTGAGAATTTTGGGGAAAATTAATCTAATCAATTTTTCACAAATCCAATAATGCACAACCATGAGTTATCATCATCTAATCACAACCAAACAACCAATTTCGAATTTAGACATGCTCCAAGCAAAATCCCCAAATTCAAGTGTATAAACCCTAGATTCAAATCAAGTTTAGATGGGCTCTGATACCATTGTAAGTGTCTCTAAGACATGCCAAGGATCTTTAAACAAGATTAAAGTGTGAATTAAACAAGTGGAGTTGCAGAAATACTCACTTTGATCGGATGAGAAATTTCAAAAATTTCCTTGAATATAGAAGCTCCAAGCTTTGTGTTGAGTTCCAAACCCTTGGGTGAGTTTCCCTATCACCTTAAATTGACTCCCAAAGTGCTAGCTTGCTTGAAATTTTGCAACAAAATTTCCAAGGAGAATAGAAGGAAGTCACGACAATGGAAAAGGAAAATGAGAAAAATGAGTTGTGTTCAATTTCCAAAATTGTGTTAGGTGTGTGTTAAATGAATTACACCTAATAAACCCAACCACCTTCATAACACTTATGACAAGTTGATGTAAGTCATAGGTCCCACCCAATTTTAAATTCTAAATTCAAGTTGGCTTACATAACACATTCTGGGCCCGGGTTCGTTTAATCCGATTAAACGAATTTTCCGTAGCGACATTATTAAATCCAATTTAATTAATTAATAATGCCTAGTAAAATTATTACAAAATCGCTTACGAATTAATTCCAAATTAATTCGTTCGCCCGAATTAAAATCCAATTTTAATTCCGTATTGAAATCCGATTTCAATTAATATATCCAATATATTATTTAATCGATTAATTCTAAATCAATCACGTTCTCTCTTCTAGACGAATTAATCTCATATTAATTCTTGCCGCAATTAATCTCAGATTAATTTTCTCTCATAATTAATCCCAGATTAATTATGTTCGAGTCAAATTTCATTGGTGAATCTTTGGGAAGTGACCCAAGAGATTCCTGGATATTCTGGCATTAAATACAGTTGTCGGACTATCCGACACGTGCGTACCCCGTACCACATTCTCACCGATTTGCAAGACATGGTTGGCTTCTAGTAAAGCACCGTGCCTACCTAAATCTCCAGAAATATTCAACAAAGAATATATAATCTGTATAAGGCGTAGTATACGAAATATTGCGTAATACGATCCAGTATCGGATGTCACATGCTAGGCCTAGGACTGGCTCTGTGTCTACCCTGTACGAAGCATATACCGGATCCCGCGTAAATAGTCTCCGTAATCGGATAATCATGACCTAGTCATACTATCCCGATAGCTGCATCATTTAAGAGTACCAGTATCGTATCCTGCGTGAAAATCATCTCCATATGACTGAAGTGATACTCTCATCTTGACATCACACCCAATACATTACAATTCTCAGTAAACCCAGCAGAGGCGTACACAGAACCTGTTAAAGCTCTGGACGACCAAAACCAAAGTATACTGCTTGTCGCAAGTATTATCAATGCAAGTCTCAGGTTAAATATCACATACACCTACCTTGATTCGGATTCCCAGAGACATATAGTCATACTACCAATGGAATTCTGATGGGTCTATCCAGAGCGAAGCTGTTCCCGGTCAAACGGCTAACAGAACCTCTTATCACACTTGCATAAGTATCCAATACTTAAATATATGAGAACTATGCCATTAAGCTTCCATAACGCGCATAAATGTAATACTAGTCTATTCCGCATTATTGATGTCCAGTCTCGATAATACTACGACTATGGATATTTAATGATTAAACCGTTCGTGGATTAATACTGTCTCAAATCTTATTAATCCGAATTAACCATATGGACTTTTATCATTTGTATATCCAAGTAATCCAATTAAAAAATGATAAAATAGCAATTTCCTTTGTCACATAGTTAATTTGTACAAAAACACCATGTCTTTTATAAATAGTGATGTTATGGGTCATAATTGTCCAACAAGATGTCCTAAGTAACCGAAGTTGATAAAGTTTTCAGGAAAGTAAAGATGTAAGGAGTTCAAGGAACTGTGACAAGAAAGAAACCTTTGTAGCTGTGTAAGTTCTTAAGGAAGAATAACAAAGAGAGTATGGCGGCACTCTGAGAGAGAAAGTAATGACTTCAGAAGGTTAAACGACAGAGACTAAATAGGAAGAAGTATAGGAGCAGTACGAGAAAGTTGTTAGAAAGTATGACTCCAGAAGAATTTCACAGAGGAGGTAGTGTGTTCGATAGTTAAAAATGATTAGAAGTAAAGTTGGAGAAGGCAAACCAGATAGTTTTTCGCAGTAGGGTCCTAGTGTAGGGAAAGACATCAAATATATATATACACGAGAGTCCTAAACTCATAGATAAACAGAATGTGCAACCAGATCACCATAATCAGAAAGGCCTCATGATAAGTTCCCACCCTCCCAACACTTGTTAGACAACAATAGTAGAGATGAACCTTGAAGGTTGCCTCAAGATACTCGCAGGAGTAAGTGAAAGTATAGTGAAAGATGACCGGAACATAAGACTTTGAGACGTAAATTAATAACAGAATAAAAGTGAGAGACAACTTTAAGTTAAAGAGTTAGGAAAAAAATGGTGTTGATAAAGTAGGAGGCAGAGACAAAGATGACGAAAGTTCTCGGTATAGAATAGGATAAAGCAGGAGACTAAAGAATACTAAGGAAGAAGTTTGGAAGTAAAGCTATCAAGGTGCAATAACGGTAGGATAGAATACCTAGTAAGCAAAGACTAAAGTGTGTAACAACAAGTTTCCTCGGAATTGCAATGAAACCAAGGTTCTATTACGTTGGCTTGCGTATTTACAAGAAGTACATAGACGTAGTCTAAGTTGACCAAACCAATACGGGTTTGGGACGGTCTTAGCCACGGGTATGAATGGTTTGGTAGATTTGTAGGATGATATGGAATCGAGGAGATAAATTACTGCAAAGTTGCAATTAGCATAACAAGCGAATCCTCAAGGTACGGTATACTTACATGCATTTAAGTAACGACCATTGACAGCACTAGACTATGGAAAACAAGATAGTATGGAACACCGTAACCAGATTTATAGTAGCAATGAAAGTAAAAGTATGAAGGAAGTATGAACTATGATTAGAATCGAATCGCTAACGTCCCCATCTATAGCAAGAAGTGCAGTTTAAGAAAAAGTATACATAAAGTTTAGCTCCCATACAAGCTACCAGAACCAACCTTCTCAGTACAAACCCATCGGGCAACGTGAGTGCTGTTTGTTCAGCTTACCTTGGCCCTCAAATGCTTCAATGACTTGTGATCTATATGGATCACAAACTCTCGAGGCCATAGATAATACTGCCAAGTATCAAGGGCTCTCACTGGTGCATACAACTTCTTATAGTATGTGGGGTATCTCAAAACGACTCCATTAAGCTTCTCACTAAAGTAGGCTATTGGTCTCTTTTCTTGTATAAGAACCGCTCCAATGCCTAATCCGGATGCGTCACACTCAATCTCAAATGTCTTCTCAAAATTGGGTAGTTCCAAGACTGATGCACTGCACAACTTCATTTTCAGATCCTGGAATGCATGCTCTTACTCTTCACCCCATTTGAAGCCAACAGTCTTCTTCACTACTTCAGTCAGTGGTGCTGCAATACTACTGAAGTCTTTAACAAATCTACGATAGAATCTTACTAATCCATGGAAGTTTCTGACTTATGTCATTGTTGTTGGTGTAGGCCAATCCTGAATAGCCTTCCCTTTTCCAAATCTACCTCGATGCCATCTGCTCTCACAACAAATCCAAGGAAAACAATTATATCCATACAAAAAGTGCATTTATCAAAGTTAGCATACAGGTTTTCTTGCCTTAACACATCAAGAACATGTTTCAAAGGCGTAACATGTTCATCTAATTTTTTACTGTAAACTAAGATGTCATCAATATAAACCACAACAAATTTACCTAAAAATGCACGCATAACATGATTCATCAATCTCATAAATGTACTAGGTGCGTTTGAAAGACCAAATGACATAACTAACCATTCATACAAGCCATACTTGGTCTTAAATGCAGTTTTCCACTCATCTCTCTCTCATTCGAATTTGATGGTATCCACTTTTTAAATCAATCTTACTAAAAATTTTGGAACCATGCAATTCATCCAACATGTCATATATTCTTGGAATAGGGTGACGATACTTTACCGTAATATTGTTAATCGCTCGACAATCGACACATATCCGCCACATCCCATTTTCTTACAAACTAGAAGAAATGGTACCGTACATGGACTCATACTTTCTCTAACATATCCTTTCTCCATCAAATCCCGAACTTGTCTCTGAAGTACCTTTGTTTCCTCAGGGTTGATCTTATAAGTTGGCTTGTTGGGAATGATTGCTCCAGGTGTGAAGTCTATTTGGTGCTCAATACCTCTAATGGGTGGAAGCCCACTAGGTATGTCCTCGGTCAGTATGTCAATGTAATTCTGTAAAAGAGATGAAATAGACATAAAAAGTAAAGGGTCAGTGTTAGTAAAATATAGATGAGGTTCCTTATAGACTAACAATAGCATCAGCTTGCTAGCCTTCAAAGCTTTCCTCGTTTCACCCTCACCCATGTAGAATATTTTTTTTTACTCTCTCTCTTGTTCCCCTTCACGTTCACTCACACTGCCATTGGGAACTTTCATGTCCTTGGCTTTGTTTTTCAGACTAGATACACCACTTTCACTAGTTTCACCCAAGGTGGTGTTTTCCCTCACACTCTCTTTATCACGCTCAAGTTACAACTTAACTTCATCTTCATGGACTTGTGCAGGTGTAAGTGGTAATAATGTAATGGGTTTTCCCTAATGTTGAAAGGAGTACTTGTTTTTGAACCCATCATTAATAACCTTCTTATCAAACTGCCACGGCCTGCCCAAAAGAATATGTCCAACATGCATCGGTATCACATCACATAGGACATCATCGATGTATGGCCCAATGGTAAAGCTCAATAATACATGTTTTGTCACATTTATTTCCCCACAATCATTTAACCACTGCAACTTGTAAGGCTTGGTGTGTTTCAAACAACTCAACCCCAACCGCTCAATCAAAGCTATGCTAGCAACATTAGTAAAACTTCCCCATCTATGATCATATTACACCCATTTCCATTCACAAGGCAACTAGTGTGGAATATGTTCTCCCTCTGCTCCACACTATCATCCTCTACAACATGTGCACTCAAAGCATGCTTAACAACTAAGGACGAGTTATCGAGTGGGTATGCAGCTCCCTCGTGGTCACTAGTATCCTCTAACTCTGGCATCTCATCATCAACCTCACTATCAGTAGAGTACACCTCTCTACTATTCTTATCAATCACTAAGGTACGTCTATTGGGACATTGTGAAGCATAGTGTCCAATGCCCAAACATTTGAAACAGTTGACATCCTTAGTTCTAGAAGGTGTACCCTCAGGTTTTGGTCTAGTTTTGCTCGGTTCTGCAGCCTATTTACCCTTGGCACTAGGTTTAGCCCTAGGCTTATTAAAGGCTCCACTGAACTCGCCTTTAGGCTTGTCAAAGCCTCTATCACGCTTCTCATTCGGAACCCACTTCATTTTCTATGCATAAGTAGCCTGAGTACCAAATCTGGATGCAGACTTTTTCTTGAGTTGCCTCTCTACCTTGATAGACATGTAAGGCATATCCTCAAAATCAACATAATGATGCAACTCTACCATATTGGCAATCTCTCTATTTAAGCCCCCTAGAAATTGTGCCATAGTAGCCTCTGCATCCTCAACTACACTTGCCCTGATCATGGCAACCTCCATCTCTGTGTAATAGTCCTCAACACTCTTGGTCCCCTGATACATATGCTTCAATTTCTGATACAACTCCCTATAATAATGGCCGGGTATAAACCTCTTTCTCATTAGACCCCTAAGTTCCTCCCATGTCTGAACTGGTCTCTCATAGTTTCTCATCCGAGTAGAGACAATCTGATCCCACCAAATCATAGCATAATCGGTAAACTCAATTATTGCTCGATTGATCTTCTTCTCGTCTGAATAGTGATGACAGTTGAAAATCAGTTAGACAACAGGCCTCAGAAAACTGGACTGTGTCTCCCAGATATGGGGTGTATATTCACATATTAACGCTTCCATCACCCAATAGCGATCCATTTTCAACCACCTGAAAAATAAAAGAAAGAAATAAAAATTTACAAATAAAAATAAAGAAAATTAGATACAATTCAAGTAGATAGCTTCAAAATTAATAATGCAAAAATTAAGTCCCGGCAACGGCGCCAAAAACTTGATCGGTGATAAACACACACGTTACGCAAGCGCACGTATTGTTCAAGTAGTATAAAAATATCGATCCCAACAAGGACTTAATGCTTACGATTATTAATTATTGATGCTATTTATTGACAGCTATCTAATTGTGGTGAGAATGGATTATTCGTTGGTTGAAGTTGGATTTGATTAAAATAAATAAATAAATATACAAAGAAAATACTAAGGAAAATAAAGAAAAGACAAAACATCTAGGGTTGTCAATCCACATAATATTATTTTAATGATGAATTGATTCTCTTATACTTGTATAATATATTAATTTGTTAACCTGGAACACGAAGATATGCAAAAGCCTCTTCCGATGGTCGAATGCAAACATCCAAAGTAACTCATTAAACTATATTCCTATGTTAACTAAGTTACCTGAATTCATTAAGGTCAAGTTCCAATTATGGCCACCCACGCCGGACAGGTATATGCCTATCTTGTAAGGAAATCCCAAAGGTGAGATCGAGTGTTATTGAATCTAAGACTGAAACATAAATTCCATTTGCCAAGTTCATTTTACGTTTACCACATCAATCTTATTGGTGATCAGTCAACAAGAAGTATTAAGGTCAAGATTCAATAAACAAGCCAATGTATTAAACATTATATAAGAAAATTAATTATTAAACTCGTGGATATTGTGCTCTATCATTTCCCTATATTAAAATAAAATGATGGGGTTGAGGGATCCACTTTTAATACTTCAAACCTAGGAATCTTACATTTTATAATATATAAATTGACATTATTACTCAGTTATGCTTTCCCAGGAATTAATAATTTCAAAACATATGAAATCAGTCATATAGATGGTAACCAATTTAGTCCAATTATACCGACCGTATAGGCGGTAATCGATTGTCATATAAAACCGACCATATAGGCGGTAATCCAATATTATCATTAAACCGACCATATAGGCTGTAACATAGTCAGCTATTAAATAATCCAGATTGTTAGATTCAATTCATATATTATAATATAAGTGAGATTAACCTAAATGATCATATTAAAATTTTCACCCATTTATCCCAACGAAAATAAATTAGCTAGACATAAAAAAAATAAAAACACACAAACTATTATTACTAAAAATAAAATTACATAATTATATATACAAACAAGATAGAATCATCAGTTCCTTATTAAGAAAGCTAAGGAAAGTATGAAAATGGAAAATGAAATCAGTTTCTATTTATAGGTAAAAATTCAGGCAGGCGTCGTGACACAGAATGTCCTGCGCGTTGTGACGTGCTGAGATGCTTGACACGTGTACGCGTTTTGCTTGGGCATTGCGACGCGTAGACTTTGTGGCATCGTGACGCGTTGAATATTTTTTGTCGTCTGTCGTAGCTCTACTTTCGGCGCATGATGTTGATGAGTCACGATGCATAAGTCTTGCGAGTCGTGACTCGATCTGTGAAATTCCATTTTTACCTATTTTTGTCTGATTTTCATCATTTTAGCCCCGAGTTGATTCCATTGAGCCCCTATTGTAGGACACAGAAATCGGCGATGCTGTCCCGGGCTCGTGGCCCTGGGAGTACGGAATAGCCCGCGGGGGAACTAAACCGGAGAACTAAAAATGGAGTCGCCATCCGGTGTGAACCGGGAAAATGATTTAAGGTCGCACTCACCCTTCGCAAGGGAAGACCTCAAACCGTTGGGTTCGAAATGGTCCCTTACTTATGCCACTTGTAATGAAAGGATTTATGCAATAGTACAACCAAATCTCCTGCAACACGTACCAGATAATTTAAGCAACATGCAAGTTTGCACACCCATAATCGTAGATGAAAGAAATGAAGGCAAAATACATAATTCATGAACGTATTAAGCAATAAAGTGCAATAATGTAACTAATAGCAACTATAAAGGCATTGATAATAAAAGCGAGCACACAATCTCATGAGCATATCGAATAAATAAATACGGAAAATATAAATAAACAATAACGGTAAAGGCATAAATATTAAAGAGAGCTAACTAAGCATATGATGGGGAAGGGAATAAATAAGGGAACAAACATGCACGAAACATGATGAAGGAATATGTCCACTGTGTGCGCATTTGTGTAGCGTTCGTAAACGCGTTCGAACGGTAAACAGAATGCAAGCGTTCGAGTAGAGTTTGATAATGCGTTCGAATGATAAACAGAATGTCCGGTTTCGTATAGTGTTTGATAACGCATTCGAACGGGATGAGACCTGATGCATGATACAATAATATACATGCGCGTTCGAGTAGCGTTCTGAGACGCGTTCGAAGGGAAACAAGATAAAATGCATACGTTCGTGTAGCATTTGGAAACGTGTTCGAACGAGATTGCCAAAATGGCATCCGAAATGACACAAACACATGTATGGGTGAAAAAATACACGATGTAGGACCTAGTATGCCCGATTGAACATATTTCACATTCAATCGAGTGCACTTCGTCCGGCGCAGCAAAACATCGTGGTGAAGGTAGCCTTTAGGCATTTCCCTCGAATAGAGGACCTTTAATCCACCCTAGCTAGCCCATGCGCATTAAATTATCAATACATGAATAAACAAATAAATAATATGGGACCTTGTATGCCCGATTGAAGACATTTCACATTCAATCGAGTGTACCTCGTCTGGCGCGGCAAAATATATTGGTAAAGGTAGCCTTTAGGCATTTCCCTCGATTAGAGGACATTTAATCCACCCTAGTTAGCCCATGCCCACTAGAATGCAATGCATGCATAAATAAAACAATGTTATGCAAATGGTAAATGACATAATAAAAGGCGTGGTAAAACATCGTGGTAAAGGTAGCCTTCAGGCATTTCCCTCGAATAGAGGACCTTTAATCCACCCTAGTTAGCCCATGCGCATTATATTACAATGCATACAAATGAATGAGACAATATTGTGGAACTATGTATATCCGATTAAACATATCTCACATTCAATCAAACATACTTCGTCCGGCGCGGCAAAATATCGTGGTAAAGGTAGCCCTTTGGATTTTCATCCCTCAAAACGGAGGACCTTTAATCCGACTTGATTTGCCCATGCGCATTACATTACCATGCATAAATAAGTAACATGCAGAAAGTAATAACATACTAATGACTAAATCATGCTTAAAAATAAATAACATACTAACGACTAATCATCATTAAAACGCAAGGTTGGATGAAACGAAACATGTGAATATCTCAAGTGGTGTGTGGCATTGTATCCCGAATGCAAACCGTAATACTGTCTATTCGGATTCGGCTACGGAATTTACGTCCGGGTTTCCATCCGATATACCCCAAGATAGAACACATATTTCGTTCATCCGGAAATCACATCATGCACCAATCCACAATACTCATATGAAATAAAGTACTAAAATAAATGAAAATAAAGGATAATAAATAAAGAAGGTGCCCTCAGGACTAACATCTTTAGTCGTCTCTCGAAAGTGCGGTATGCGGTTTTCGGAAGGGTTGATGCTCCGCAACTCTTCCGGTTCACTGGTTCAACATTTTCCTTCGATGTTTTGCTGTTTCGGCTGCTGTTTTCACTCTGTTTCACTTCTTTTTTCGCTGTATTTTCTGGTCACTGTATTGAGGTAAATAGGGGACTGTTTCAGGGGCTGCTGAAAGGGAGTTTGGCATGAAAGTAAGGGGCAGTTTCAGGGGTCTTCAGACGTGTTCAGGGGCTAACTTCAAGGGATGTTTTCGGTGGTTCAAGGGCTGGTTTCAAGGGTTATTTTCGGTGTTTCAGGGGGTGGTTTTAGGGGCTGTTTTCGGTGTTTCAGGGGCGGGTTTCAGTGGTATTTTCAGTGGTTACAAGGGATGTGTGGATTGTTTTATTTGGTGAATGAGAGGCAGTTTGTGAGGCTCTTTATGGCGTTGATTTAGGTCGTGTGTGGGGGAGCTTTGGCGTTGATTTAGGGGCTGTTGTGGGTGTTATTTGTGGTTTTATTTGTGCGTAGTTGAGGCTGTTTTGAGAGGGCTTTATGCGTGAGCGTGAGGCTGGTTTCCAGGGTAATGCGGGAGCGTGAGGCTGGTTTTAAAGGGTAATTGAGGGAGAAGGTTTTGTGACTTGAAGAAGGTTAGTGGGTTGTTATTTGTGCGTGGATAGAAAGCAGTTTGGGTGTGGGTTGAAGGCAATTATGGGCGTGAAGGTGAGGGCAGTTCGGTGAAGGTTATGATTATTTTTGTGAAGATGAATGAGTTGTTGGCTACGTGAGGTCTGTGAGTAGTTTAGGGTTTCGGCTGGTTGAAGGGGGTGAGGGTTATGAGGGACGTGAGGATGTTTTGGTTTTGTTGGAAGGGGCTGTGAGTGATCAAGGAGAGGCCTCGTGTTTAGGGTTTGTTGTTGTTTATATAGAGAGAGCGAGGGGGAAGCCGTGCATGGGAGTGAGAGAAGAAAGAGAGGGGACGTGTGAGGCTATTAGGGTTTTCTTTGTGCATGGGATTTTTCTATGTTTGGAAACAAATCAAGCAAATAGGGATGTACTTAATTAATTTAAAAGGGGAAATAAATTATGTAATTTTGGTGGGGAATATCTTTAAATTGTTAGGTGATTTATTTAATTAGGAATAGATTTTATTTAAATTTTATTTGATTTAATTTAATTTAATTTTTGACAAGTGTTTTAAATGTTTTAATTATTATTGGATGTGATTTGATGGGCTTGGGCTATGTGGGCTTGTGGCTTTGGTTTTGCGCTAGGGATGTGTTTTTTAAAACAGAGGTCCAACAAGCAAACCCGAAGCTAAACAAACGAATTAAATCCACCAAGGTGTCAATTTCTGACTCTTCCCTTCCGACGTCTATTTCCCGCGACTTCCACAATTTAAAGAGGTAGTGTCTCCATGTGAGACTCATCATCGAGACTTGTATGCAAAAATGCAGTGGCTACAGTCGCCCCCACTTTGATGGGACTTGTGTAGTTTGTCACAATGACAATCCTATCAAAGTTATGCAATGCATTTTTACTTACCTTGCTCGACAGCTACCACCTAACTTGCCTGCTGCTCCGAACGGAGTTGATGACGCAGCGGGCCTCGACCCTGGGACGCATCCCATTAACTGTAACCGACGATGTAGTGGGTGCTCGACCCTGGGACGCATCCCGGAACTACAACTGCTGATACAGTGGGTCCTCGACCTTGGGAAGCATCCCAATAACTTTAACGGACAACAGGGCCTCGACCCTAGGACGCACCCCAATACCGCTGACAATGTGGGTCACGACCCTGGGACACATCCCCAAAACTGATGATGTAGGGGGCCTCGACCCTGGGATGCATCCCGGAACTACAACCAACAACGGGGGCCTCGACCTTGGGACGCATCCCAATACCGCTGACAATGTGGTCACGACCTTGGGACGCATCCCAAAACTGATGATGCATGGGGCCATCGACCCTGGGACGCATCCCAATAACTGCAACCAACAACGGGGGCCAAGACCCTGGGACGCATCCCAATACCGCTGACAATGTGGGTCACGACCCTGAGACGCATCCCAAAACTGATGCTGATGTGTGGGCCTCGACCTTGGGACTCATCCCCAAAACCGATGTTGATGTGGGCCTCGATCATGGGACTTATCCCCAAACTGATATTGATGTGGGCCTCGGCCCACAGATTGATACTGATATGGGCCTCGCCCCCAAACTTATGCGGATATGGGCATTGCCCCTAAACAGATGCTAATGTGGTCCTCGCCCCCAAACTGATACTGATGTGGGCCTCGACCCTGGGACTCATCCCCAAAATTGCTGATGATATGTGTGTGCCTCGACCCTGGGACGCATCCTAAAACTGCTACTGATGTGTGGGCCTTGACCCTGGGACACATCCCCAAAACTGCTACTGATGTGGGTCTCGACCCTGGGACTCATCCCCAAACTGATACTGATGTGGGCCTCGGCCCACAGACTGATACTGATATGGGCCTCGCCCCCAAACTGATTTGGATCTAGGCCTCACCCCTAAACTGATGCTGATGTGGGCCTCGCCCCCAAGCTGATACTGATGTGGGCCTCGATCTTGGGACTCATCCCCAAAATTGTTGATGATATGTGTGGGCCTCGACTCTGGGATGCATCCCAAAACTGCTACTGATGTGTGGGCCTCGACCCTGGGACGCATCCCAAAACTGCTACTGATGTGTGGGCCTCGACCCTGGGACGCATCCCAAAACTGCTATTGATGTGGGTCACGACCCTGTGACTCATCCACAAAACTGATACTAGTGATGTGATGGTTCATTCCAACATACCGTATTGCCTTTCATGAGATAATCCTGATAGCTAAACATATTTTCGTCCTCAACGGATGCTTCGCGTCGAAACCAGAGAACCTTCAAAGTACTTAATACACTTAGATCCGCTCGTATGAATGAGTGATCTGAACTAGACTCCTAGTGTGTGTGTACCAAGGCTCTTTCGCAGCTTAATCCTTAAGTAAGCCAACTCGATGATTTTTTCTCGGAGAATCGGATCAGTGGGTTTAACCAACCTAGATGTCTTGATCACACTCGGTGATCACTTCCTCATACTCAACATGATATTGCTTTCTTCTTCTTTTTTTTCTCTTGTCTCTTTCTCTTCATTTTGAACTTTTTTTTTCTTTTTTCTTTTTTTCTTTTTTTTTCTTTCTTTCTCTTTTTTTCGACACACCTATCCTTTAAGGTAGCATTTCTCCTCATGGTGGTCCTAATACTCACCCATGGGTAGCTTCACGCTTATCGGTTATAGGCGGTCTATTTTTTCTTTTCTTTTCAGAGACTTTTTTCTTTGTTTCCAACCATATCATATATCATAGCATAAGTAAACCAGGATGGACATCTAGGCAAACGGTCATTCACTGATCCATCATCTCTTCAACTAGTCATCTTACCGACTACTCAGGCTTCCACCACTAAGATCCCGTGATCAAGTGCTTGCGAGTCTAGCCGAGATCAACTATTCAGAATACCACAGGAATGTATTATCACCATTACCAATCCTAAACCTCATCCTCCGACGAGCCCAAGACCGAAGCTCCAAAATCTTCTTCTAGCTCCAGGAACAATCTCTAGGACCCAAATCCTCCCAAAAGCTACGCCCCCGAAGCAGGTAAGACTGAACCCAATGCGACCAAGAAAGACCTTACCAGAACAGAGAAACCATAAATGCTTAACAGTTGCGTGTTTATTCCAAGTACCCAACCTCTTAAACCCCAAGCCCCCCTCTTCCAGAAGTAAATAAATTCTACACCAAGCCACTTTCGCCCATGAGGAAAAAAGCACACTACCCTTCCAAAATAAGGATCTGAGAGTCTTCTCCACCTTCCTAATAACTGACTTAGGAAGAATGAATAAGGATGACCAATAATCTTGAATGGAGAACAGAACCGACTTGATGAGCTGAAGCCTCCCCGCAAATGAAAGAAACCTACTACTCCCACTCTTAGCACGCCCAACAATACGCTCAAGAAGAGAAGCACAGTCTGAAGCCCATAGCTTCGTAAAAATCTAGGGAACTCCCAAATATCGCACTGGAAGGACACCCTCACGGAAACCTAAAATAAGAAGCAACTGATCCTTAAGAGTATGGGAGATACCGGAGGAGAAAATATGACTCTTAGATGGGTTAGGAACCAATCCTAATAAACCCATAAACTGCCGAAGACAATCCTTGATCAAAGAGACAGAGGAGGCATCCGTCTTACAAAAATCATAAGCTCATCTACAAAATAGAGATGAGTGAGACAGTCATTTGAACTGCGCAAATGAAACTTGAAACCCTGATCAAGAGCCATTTTATGAAGTAAGCCCATGAGAACTTCCATAGCCAACACAAAAAGATAAGGATACATAGGATCACCTTGTCGCAAACCACAACCCCCAGAGTAAAACCATTCAACTTTCCAATAGGCCCACGCTTCCTTTTGTCAACCCATTTACAACCTACGGGAACAATTCCCTCAGGAAGTGGAACCAAGTCCCATACTCGATTCTGATGCATATAGTCTATTTTGAAATTCATGGCTTCCTGCCATTTAGCAGAATCAATGTCTAACATTGCTTCTCTGTAGGTATACGAATCAGTCTCCTCAACAAGGAGTACATCGAGACTCTAGTCTTGTATCAAATACAATCGCTCATGAGGTCTCGATATCCTAGTAGACCTACAGAGAGTGAAACTAGAAGGTTCTACTTCTGTATGAACATGTGATTCCTCTATCGGTCTGTCATCTATAGGTTAGAATTCATCAAGTTCAACCCTTCTATGATTACCATCTTTTGCCAATAATTCTTCTTCAAGAAATCTGGCAAAACGAGCTACGAACACATTTCGATGCTCATGTTCATAGAATTGATATCCTTTGGAATTCGAAGGATATCCAACAAACCTAACTTTTCACCATCGAGGCAAAAGTTTATTCTGTGCGTCACCATGATGTATGCATGACATCCTCAAACCCTTATATAATTAAGGTTCGGTTTCCTACTAACCCATATCTAATATGGAGTAGTAGGAACAACTTTAGAATGAACCCTATTCAACAGATGTGCAGCAGTAAGAAGAGCATACCCCCACAAAAAGTAAGGCAGATCTGTAAAAGTCAACATTGATCGGACCATATGCAATAAAGTTCAATTTCTCCTTTCAGATACTCTATTGTGTTATGGAGTACCCGAGGAGTATATTGAGCGAGAATCTCATTCTCTTTAAGATACTCGGTGAATTCGCTAATCATATATTCACCACCTCGATCTGATCAAAGGCATTTGATGAATTCCTTGATCTGATCTGTGAGTTGGACTAGCAGAATCTAAAACCCATCCAGAACCAATGGCTTCATATATTCATATATTCACCACCTCGATCTGATCTGTGAGTTGGACTAGCAGAATCTAAAACCCATCCAGAACCAATGGCTTCTCAAGCCAAAGAGATATCAATGATAGGGAAAATAAACATACTTGATGCTGCGGCTCTCTCCCGTCTGAAGGAAGCTATGTAGTCTGGACAATTGCGTCTCCAATGTCTAATATTTCCATAGTGGTGGCACTTGTCATCAGTTGCTTTCTTTTTCTTCGACTTGCTTGGCTTTTCAACCTTTCCTTTATGAGGAACACCGGAGCCAGTCTTCTTTGCTTTTTTCTTCTTCTTCTTACCCGATCTCGTAGATTGAGAAGAAGAAGAACTAGGCAAAGAGGACTTTGAGATGAGTGTCGGCACACCCTTCTTGATGTCCTCCTCAACAGTCTGAAGCATCATATGCAACTGACTGTAGGAACAACGAATACTATGCATGTTGAAGTTCATAATGAACTGGGAATACGCCGGTGGGAGTGAGCCAAGAATCAAATTCCTGCCCAATGTCTCATTTAGCTGAAAGTCAAACTTTCGAAGCTGCTCAATAAGATCCATCATGTGTAGGACATGTGGACTCACTGGCTTGCCATCAGCCAAACGAGCGTGGAATAATTCCACGGATATTATGTACACCAAGGTCTGCTCCTGGTTTTGAAATAGCTCCCGAAGCTGAGTTATGATACTGTAGGAGTCAGACATATCAACATATTACCTCTTTATATCAGAAGACATAGTACAGAGAATGAGTGATCTGACTCTCAGATCATCATCTCTCCATTTCCGAAATGTCTCCCGCTCTTCAAGTGTCGACTCCGGAGCAATATCCAACGGTAGTGGACTATCCAGCACATAACGCAACTTCTCCAATCTCAAGACTATCTTAAGATCTAATTTTCGTTCACTAAAATTATCAGGACCAGTCAATTTGTTCGCGTCCAGGACACGAGCAAAAGGATTAGAGGAAGAATAGCTGACCATCACAAACTTAACAAAAAAGACATGAGATAGAGATAAAAGTAATTTCACATCAATATTAGCAATAAACAATTTCAACATCACAACTCCACATACATGGATTTTTAATATAAGGATGCCCTCCCACTATTTTATATAAATTGATAATTCCCAAACAAAATATGAGAATTTAATAATTAAATTAAATTCTATAGCAGAAAGTAGATCTCACAAATATATTTGAACACACAGCTTTGGCACATTGTGCCCAAATATATCTGAAAGTATGTAACAATTACCAATCACATCCAATGTGACTCTTTTAAATAGGTCCTGAACCGTTTCTGATCCTCAATGTTTTGTCATCTATTGGATGTGGCGTATTCAAGGCAATACTCGTCAATATACATATCCAAGGTACTAATGCATCACCTCACTGCTTTTGCATCTATTGGTATGCACATTCGCTCGAATTTATTTCTTACCAAATAAGTTTTACCGGTATAAACAAATTTCCATTAACCATAGCCAAAAAATATTTACATCTGTATTGACGAGACAGACTCATTAGTGTACAAAACACCAGAGAAAACAAAGCCTTATTATGAGGATTTTACAAAACTATCAAACATCGAAACTAATTGATCCAATCAATTAATTCTCAAGCATGTGTAAAATAAATTGAATTAAATATCAAATATTTAAGGCATGAAAAAATATTTTGGATGTGGGATCAGACGCTCTGATACCATTTTGTTTGGGAAAACACAGCGGAAGGGCGCGGTGGAAGGCGAAAAAGGTTTTTAAATATTTTAAATTTTTCCGAGCAAATTAATAAATATCAAATATTTTTAATTCACTCAAATAAGTTTAAATATATTATTTATTAAACAATTAATAACATAGTAAATTTTGTTACACGACGAATTATTTTACGAAAATATTTTTCGACAAATAATACGCGTAACGGGCAAACGGTCAAACCGGTTGACCATCAGCCGAGCCGGGGGAACCCGGTCACTCGGCCAGTGTTCGATCAGCCCTTGGGCTGCTCGAACAGTGCCCAGTTCTCTGGGTTCACAGCCGGCACGCGTTGAGCCCGTTTCGACGTGAATTTCACCATTTTCTCGTGTTTTCGCCCCGGAATAATTTCCGAAATTTATCCACTACCCAATACACATCCAAAATCATCCATACAACATATTTTTACATGAAAAAATATTTTGTTTTAACATCCAAAATCAGATCTGATCCAGACTTTGTTTTTTGTCCATTTTCATGCCAAAATTCAATTTAATCACAAAATTAATCCAATTAATTTACACCAAATTTAATCACCACAATACAAAGTTCCAAGAACAATTCTAGGAAATATTAGAGTGGTAATATCACTCTAGAATGGAAATTTTAATTTTAGATTAATTCCTTAATTAATCATTTTCACATGCTTAATAAGAAAAATATATTAAGGTTAATTAAGCATCCAACACCAAGTTTTGATTCAAATATATATCCTAGATATATATATAATTTAAACATGCAATATACATATCTCATACATATTTCACATGCTTAAACACAAAACTAAGAAAATAAAAATTAGAAACTTAATATTACCTTAATTTTAAGTTTTAATTTTCTCCAATTTCTTCACCTTGGTGTTGATAGCTTTATTTCAAAACCTTAATCTAATTTTTCTTTTGCTCTCAACACATGAGAAAATGGCCAAGCCAAGCAAAAATGAAACAATTTCATTTTATATATTTTCTTACATGTGGCCGAATTTTTTGGCAATTTTTCAACAAAAATTAGCAATTTGTTTTTTGTGGCCATGAATTTGACACCTTTTAATCTTATCCAATAATTAATTGCCCAAGTGCTCAATGAGTACACTTTATATTATGGGAATCTCTAGGTTCAAGTTTATCTGTCATGGAAACCATTTCCATGTCCGTAATTTGTCCACTCACAAATTACGACGACCACAAATAATCGAATTGAACCATCCAAGTCGAAGTCATTACATATATATAATCCTTCTGTCATAGGTTATCCGAATAGTTCCGGAGATATAGATTAAACTCCAAATCTCTGCTATGAACAATTCAGGTGGCACGACATAATTATGTTTCTTCAATAAATATTCGGAACTAGTTTCTGAATCATACCTCGTCCAAGGATTTCAAATAATCATAAATTGGACACCTAAATCTCGTTCACGGGACTGACAGATCCTCTATGGATACATCACATGATATCATGAGTATCACTCAATACCCGACGAACAGGCTGAGGTCTAATCTAAAAAGATCATTGACGTGACTGCCATCAAAGTATGAAGGATATCTCACATATCCACAATGGTATCACAAGTCAAATGAGCTAATATGCTATTCGACTCGTAAAGTTTCTTATTGACGTTGGTGTACCATCTATCAGGAATCTTCGAATGAGTCATTCAGTATTTATCCAATAAATACCTACGTGTCTATATGAGTCTCCCAAGACTCATGGTTTACTGAGATAAACCATTAGAACAATTCTAATATATGATACATACCGGTCTCATTGGTTTACTAACCGAACACATATGTAATCCTTGACCAGAAACATCTTAAGAATGAATCATATTGTGGCATTTCTCAGTAACAATTACGATGTTTTTGCAATTATATCACAACTATTTATTTTAAGGTTTTTTACGCCTTTACCATTTATAAGATTATATTGATGAAAATTACTTAATTTTATTCCTAATAAAATATAATGTACATCGTATTTACAATAAATACAACATAATTTGACGCTTCGAGCACCAACTCCAATAGCCTATCCATTCTTAGGCTTGTATGAGTCATGATGCTTTTTTGTGGAGATATTATCAGGTTTCGTCTCGCCTTTTATCCAGGTTGTTCCTTGAGGTTCTCAAATCATAGATTTTGCTTTCGAAATTTCTTTTATCACGCAATGATTCTCTGCATGTTCTCAATAGTTTTCTTCACGGAATCCTGACTCTTTTTAAAGTATGAGCATTGTCTAAATTTAAAATTCAACTCCAACAAAAGGTTTACCTTTCGAATGCTTATCCATGTCTGTGTGTTATCAATGTACAAAGAACTACGTGCCATACTAGATTGGTTTATGGTGGCGCTAGATGTAAATTAAGGCTGACACTTTAGTTCATTTTATCCTTTCATTTGCCTATATAAGCTAGCATCTAGTTAAGGATCAACAAGATTTTAGAATTTTGTAAAAGTTTATTTTATATAGGGTTTATCTTTATTCCCTAGCTTCCTTAGGTTGTCAAATTATCTTTTGTTACAAAGACTTCATATTTGTGATGCGAGCCCCTGATTACTTAACAATTTCATCAACTAAAGTTGTTTTCCATACTCAACAGTTGAGCCATCATTTGATGCAAAAGAACCTGATGGGTTCACGAAAAATTTGATTACTAAACAATTCAAACAACGAAGTAGTTTTCGGGATTCACCTTTTTCTTTTCCTTACTGTTTTCTCTTTTTTTTTGCGTCATCTCATTAACTTAGTGTCATCTCAGCCTTAATTTTAGAAGGGAGTCAAATGAGTGCCAAGTGTTTTGTCCATCTCAATAAATTGTGCAAACATAAATTCTTTCTTAGCAAGCAATATAATTTTAAGTACAAGTTTTAGTGTGCAATATTTGGATGGCATTTTGTTAAGTGATTCCAAAGTTAAAGAATTGCCTTAAGGATTTAGACATACTTACTTTTCGAGAGACATAATATTCTTGAGAAAGACTAAGTTTTATCGTCATTGAACAAAGAGTCATTGCATGATGCAAATGATGATTTGGAATCTAGTTATAGCATGGTCGAAGCTTTTTTCAGATCAATCATTACCCTATATGGCTTCTTGGATTCTACTTTCTCTTTGTATTTATCATTATTTCTTCCAGCTGCCTAAAGGTAGACATTATCGAGGTCATTCACCTTAATTTGTTGTAGATAGAGGATTTAGTTCCTTTGATAATTATTTTGACCTGATCATTTTTTGATGGTCTTGTCTGCATCTTCAGCAGCTAGCTTCTCTAGCAGTCAACATGGTCTTTGAAGCTTTCCTCTTATTTCTGTTTGGTGTTTTCTAAGTCACGGAGTGACAGGTCAATCTCCATGTTTGTGACATATTGATTTAGAAAGGCTTTTGCCAAAGCCCTCCAATCATCTTTCACCTTATTCCCTAGGATGTGTTACAACACTATCGGTGCCCCCTCAAGAGATACCCCAAACATTTTCAAGACATGATGCTTGGTCAAGCCAGCAGCACTCATCAGAGACACGTACTTTTGGGTCCCCGTTCTTGTTGAACTTTACCATTTCTGACATTCTAAATGAAGAAGACAAATGCTCATTGAATGCCATAGCGTTGTAATATAAAAAGTATTCTTGTTTGCCATTCATCTTTTAGGCCATCGACTTCATTTGCTCCTTCAGTTTCTAGAGTTTGTCCTCAGCTTAGGAATTGGCCATTTTGCCAATAGCATATTCAACCATATCTTCGTCGTTATCCAAAGTAAGGATCTCTTCAATTGTCAAACTATCAGGCTTTTCATGCCTCTTCTCACTAGTTTCAGCCACTGCAGTCTGAATTGTGGTCAATTTGGCAATAACATTGGCTAAGTTCTGTAGTTGTTATGTCATTTGGTTCACGATTGATTCCAACTGGTCTACATGGGATCTGTCACTGTTGGCTATTTCTAAATTTGCTGACGTATTCTTGACTAATATGCCTTCCTCTCTAACCCAACATCTCGTTATGATGGCTTTATCAAAAAGGGGTTAGTATGATGCATGTATGCATGCGATGCATGAGATGTATGGTGCATCTAAACATCAAAATAAATCATTCCAACCTTATTTCTCTCACACACGTGGTAAGTCCAATATCTTCCATAGGTTTGGTTTAGCTTATGCACGAATAAAGGGTACACAACCTCATTCTCTCATGTGCAAAAAGGTAAACCTTGGCTACCTTGGTTCCATTCCATCGTTAAAATACAAAAGCCGCCCATTTATAAATAACTAAACCTAATATAGGGGTTGTGCCATTGTTTAAAAATGAAGAATTAGAACCTTAAAAATCATGCTTATTTGGGATGGGCTTAGAAACATTTAAGAATATCCAAATGGACAAAAATAAGGCGTACCTTTCTGGATGAAAGCCAGTACGGGTATCAGACTCGCGTTTTGGCACTTTTGGATTATAATTAAACATTTTAGGCCCAATAATATTTTCATACAAGGTGGGTTATTGACATTTCAAAGTGCTCAACCTAATTATCGTGAAATACAAACTTGTTCCAATGAAAGGCCCAATAAGTTTTTATTTCACGGTATAAAGATCAAATGACTTCAATTTTTAAAGCCTAAATACAGCATTAGAGTGGCTTATTCCTATAGGAAAATGACTATTTCCTTACATGTGAGCTTATCAAGGGTTCTAGCTTAGGCTCTCTTTGGAGAAGGTTTGTTTATAACGAGGTCTCCCCACCGAAGGGTTTAATCGACAAATAAAGGTACTTTTTTATACCCTAGGGTACGTGCCAATAAGTGATGGTTATCATCACATACCAATCCACCACATTGAGTGAAAGTAATTTCTTGATATACAACGTCATTGCGGTTTAAAGGGTATGCAAAAGATAAAGACATGGTTAACCTTAATCTTCCCATAAACACTACAAGGCATATATTTTAGGGCTGATTCTCTATACCCCATGTTGGACAATTATGACCCATAGCGTCACTATTTGTACAGATCACGGTGTTGTTGTACAAATTAACTATGTGACAAAGGAGATTGTACTCTCATCATTTGTGATTAGATCACCTTAGATATATAAATGAAGAGAGGTCCCTATGATTAGTTCCTAGACTGAGAATGATATGAGACAGTATCAGTCCCCGAAGGATTAATCATTAAATATCCCTAGTCGTAGTATTATCGAGACAGGACATCGATAATGCGGAATAGGCTAGTATTGCACTTGTGTGCGTTGTGAGGGCACAACGACATAGTTCTCATATATATAAGTATTGGATACTTATGCAAGTGTGATAGGAGGTCGTGTTTCACCGATGGTACGGGAAATAGCTTCGCTCTAGATAGACCCCTCGGAATCCCATTGGTATTATGACTATGTGTCTATGGGAGGCCGAAATCAAGGTAGGTGTGTATAGTCTTAACCTGAGACTTGCATCGCTAATACTTACGATAATCGATAGACTTTGGTCTTGGTGGTACAGGGCTTTAACCGGTTCTGCGTACACCACTTCTGGGTTTATCAGAGAGTCGTAGTGTATTGGGTGTGATGTCAAGATGGAAGTATCACTCCAGTCATAGTGGAGATGATGTCACGCAGGATACGGTATTAGTGCTCTTAAGTGCTCGCCGGCCATCAGGATATTATGACAAGGTCATGTATATCCGATTATAGAGACTAGTTACCAGACATCCGACATGTGCTTCGGACGGGGCAGACACTTATCCAGCCCCAGCCCTAGCACGTGACTATCCGATACTGGGCTGATATACACGATACTACGGTATACTACGCTTGATATAGATCCTTATTCATGTAAGGATATTTCCGGAGAATTGGGTAGGCATGGCGCTTTGCTAGAGGCCAACCTTGTCTAGTAAATCGGTAAAACGTAGTACTTGGTACTTACGTGTTCGGATAGTCCGACGACCGATTTGACTGCCAACATATCGGGGATCTCATGGGTCGCTTCCCAAAGATTCACCGATGACGTATGACTCGCACTTATATTAATATGAGATTAATAAGATGAGAGAGAAAATTAATCTGGGATTAATTACAGAGATATTTTATCTGGGATAAAATATCATTAAAGAGAGAGAACGATTAATTTGGAATTAATCGAAGAATTAATATATTTGATATATTAAAAGAAATTAGATTTCGACGCGAAATTAAAATTAGATTTTAATTCGGGCGAACGAATTAATTTAGAATTAATTCGTAAGCGACGTGAATAGTAATTATGCTTGGCATGATTATTTAATTAAATTAGATTTAATTGCGTCGCAACGGAAAGTTCGTTAATTTGGAATTAGCGAACCCGAGCCCGAGATTATTTGCGAGCGCATTCGCATTTCGAATTCGAGTGCGACACGCAAGTTAAATCAAGCGTCAAATCGCTAGTCGCAACTAGCGTCACATCATTCGTCAATCAAGTGATGGATGTCTTTCACTTTGAGTGATTGACGCCAGTCACTATTCACTGATTGATGGAAGTAGATGTGACTTGATTTGAGTAGATGGAAAGCATTTAATGGCTTGGTTTTGGAGGGAAAATTTGTGTATATGGTTTTTTAGAAAATCATTTACCATTTTAACTTAACAAAAATCCATCTCTCTCTTCTCTCTTTTCTCTCCTCTCTCACACGCCCAAAGAGGGCTGTTCTTCACTGGTTTTCTGCCCAGAAAACGTGAGGAAGGAAGCAAGTGTAGTGAGATTTGTGGCAAATTTCTAGAGAGCTAGCACTCTGAGAGACATGCGAAGGTGATAGGGAAGTTCACCCATGAGCCGGGAATCGTTCGACGAAGCTTGGAGCTTGTTCGAGGACTCTGAAATGGCGCAAACCAGTGGCTTGAACTGCAGTAGTGGGCGTGAGGCAGTGAGTAGTTTTTGATGTCTTTGTGGCCTCCGCGTCGCTCAACCGATCGATGTAAGTATTCCGCAACTTTCTCGATTTGTATTCGCACTCGTTTCATGTTTGTTATTCGATCCGTGGGACCTAGAAACTCCTACACCCCAATGGAGTCGCCATATGTAGAAGTGTGGTGGGGTTTACCGCTATGCCTATAATACCGGCGACCATGACACTATTGGGCTCGCAGCCCGTAGAGACTACGGATAACTCATAGAGGACTAACAGGAAAATGAAGGAGTCGTCACCTAGTATAAGACATTGAGAATGATTTAAGGTCCCACTACACCCCTCGCAAGGACCGACCTTAAACTTGTTTAGGTTCGAAACGGTCCCTTATTGATGCCAGTATAATATTTAGGTTCAAAGAGAGGTATAAACGTGTCTGATAATACAAAATCATGTAAAAATAGTTTAAGCATACAAAAGCACACTAATAATAAAATAGTAAAGAAAATCAGATAAATACAAAAGTTCAGAATATCAAAATGATAATCAACTGAACCAGAGTAGGTATTTTCATAAGCCTGGCCTCGGAGAAGCCTGGCTGGACATAGCCATAGTCGGCCAAATATTCATGGTATCACAAACGTCTGGCCGGACTTAATGTAAGTCTGGTTAGTTCTTCTATGTAGATCAGAAACGCAGGATCATACTCATTGCAGAAACAAACATATAGTGTGAGGGAGATAAAACTAAAATAAACAGAATAGTAATTAAGTAATAGAAATAATAAAGTAGTAAACAGAAACTGTAAAATGGAATAGCTTAATGAGCCGTAATAAAAAAGATAGTCATTAAGCAATAAGAACCATAACGTAATAAACAGAAATAGTAAAACAGAATAATATGGGAACGTACTTAAGGAACAATCATAATAATATAGAAACAAAATAAGCAACAGTGACAAAAAAATACATATTCTTGTTGGCCTAGCTTCATAGAGCCTAGCCCGACATTCATCGGGAATTATAATAAGTCTGGCTGGATATACAATAAACCATGAAGTTCTAAGTTCATGCATAACTAACAGTACTAATAAAACAATGATAGTATAGCGATAGTAAGAAGACTATGAAGCAAGAAAAAATGGAGATAAGACAATAAATAAACTAGTGCGTATCAACCTGGCTTCGAAGAGGTATGGCCGAATATTCCGTGCACAATAAATGTTCGGTCGAACTTATTAAAATTCTGGCTGGATATGTATCGCAAAAACATAGACCCAGGAAATCACAGAATCATGCACGGGTAGTAATAGGGATAAATCGATTACAGAATACATGATAAGATAAACTAACTAGATACCTATTGCGGTAATAAAATGAATCTCATTCTGTAGAAGACCAGTCTTGTGTATAGCCATTCCTAATGATACGTGGAATTGTATCACGAGTACATATCATATTACAGTCAATTCGGGATTAGTTATGGAATTTATGTATGGGTTTGCATCCAATATACCAAAGAGGGACATATGGTCAGCTATACATATCTCAGGAATGTTCAGTCAGACATGTAATATTCTGACTAGATATCCTTCAAGGATCAAAACAAGCAAACAAGAGGCATGCATAAAGTAACCAAACAAAGAAACTAACATGCACAAAGTACTAATGGCGAACATAACGTAAAAATGACTAAGCATGCAATAAGTTAAAGAAGACGGTAATATGGCTGAGTGTTTGGATCGATTAGCCGGATATATGACCGGCGTAATCACACACGTTAAACGCAAGCGCACGTATCGTTCAAGTAGTATAAAAACATATCGATCCCACGAGGACTTATTACCTATTCTATTAATTTTATGAGGTTAAGTGATTACTGATATCTAACAAGTTGTTTGATTAAAATGACAATGATTCTAAATTTAAAACAAGTAAAAGAATTGAGAGTAGATTAATGAGAATTAAAACTATCTAGGGTTGTGAATTCTCCAATACTTATTAAATGATGAAGTAGTTAAATCATAGTTGGGTAAAATATTGAGTTATTAATCTGGAATACTAAATTATGTAAAAGCCTCTTTCGAACGATCATTTACAAATACCTAGAATAATCAAATTGAACCATATGTCTATGTCAATTAAATTACCTAGATTCATTAAGATTGAATTCCAATTATGATTACCCCCGCCCAACAGGTATATTCCTATCCTGTAAGGAAATCTATTAAAGGTTTATCTATCCTTAAAGAAGATCGTGGGTTGTTAAGTCTGTGGTCTTTAACTTAAAATCTCTATGTCTAGTTCATTTTAAGTTTTATTTAGTCAATTTTATTAATGGCCAGTTAATAAAAAGCATTAAGATTATGACTCAACATATAACTCTTTAATTACCCAAACTATAATCTAACCCTTTTTTAAACCAGTGATATTAGATTTTATCACAACCCTAGATATTTAACTTAGTTACAATACATAGTTAAAGCTGATAAAAACTTAAAAGACATAAAATTAAATTGCTGAAAAGTAATTGTAGAATAATGAATTGCAATAAAAAGAAATGAAATGCTAAGATAAAAGGAAATAACTTATACTATATACTATTTAGATATCTCCCATAAAATAATAATATATATATACTTGTGATATTTTAAACCAACCGTCCGGAATGGCGGTATCCTGATTAAGTCAAATTCAAATATATCAGCCATAAGGCGGAACAGAAATATAAATTTAAACCAACCGACCTAGAATGGCGGTATCCTCATTAAGTCAGGTTTAACCAGTTTAAATTGAATAACCAACCGACCTAGAATGGCGGTATCTTTTTATTAATTCAGATTTTAAATAGTTTATATATTATATTTTAAGGGAGATTAATCTAAATAGTAAAAGTAAAAGAATTACCTTATTACCTCAGCATAGAGACTTTACCCCCTCATGGATGGATAGAATTACTACTACAAAGCGTAAATAAAACTGAATAAAAGAAGAAAATATGAAGAACTCTCAATTTATTTATAAGGATTTCAGAGGAAGAGGTACATTTGAAACTAAAAATTCGAAATCTATTTATAGGCAAAAAAATCTAATTTTTTATTATTATTTTTCTGATTTTTATTTTATAATTATTTTTCTGATTTTTATTTTTTTATTATTATTTTTTTGGATCGCTGAATTTTCGACACGTGGCATGGTGTGCTAAAAATGACGGCTCGTTGAATCTTTGACATGTGGCATGGTGGTGCAATTACCAAAATACCCTCGGTGTCGGGACGCCCAAAATTACCAAAATACCCTTTTTGCCAATTTCACCAAATTTCACAGTTTTGCTTCAAATTACCTCCAGAATGTCCTGAAACTTTATTTATCTACAAAATAACACAAAACACATCAAAATATTCACAAAACTCAAGAAACTATACAAAATATTAAGTTAAATGAGTGGGAAATAGTGATACATTTATCACTCATCACACCCCCAAACCTAACATTTTGCTAGTCCTCGAGCAAAATAAAATAACAAAGTAAATTTAACTAAGCCACTTTCGTAGGGATCACGATTGCATTTAGCATATGCAGCAAGCCTTTAAACCCCTAGGTGTCCCTAGTGGACGAGTTGTAGTCTCGTGAGGGTTTACAGCAATGATACCCACAAACATTTTATAAAAGTAAAAAGATAGTGAAACTAATGCACACAAAAGCAAAAAGACAAGAGAAAATAGAATAAAGAAGTTAGTGACTAATTAGGTGAAACTTCTACTCCAAGTTTATTAGTTGTTTTATTTCATTCTAAATTACTGAATAAGTAAATTCTCCGATTATATTTACCATTCTTCATATACACAGCCAACAAAATATTAAACAACTCATTTTTGCCCACAACGGTCATAAGTGCAGTTGATAAGAGAGTAATATTTTTGTCCTAAAGTTCTATCAGATTTCACACCTTTTGTAGTAATGGAATAAATTTTCTGATTTTTCTGATTTTTTCTTTGATTTTTTTTCTTTTCTCTATTTTTTATTTATATACAATATCTTCCATCTATGTAGCGAGCTTTAGGTCGGTGACTCCCAAACCAGTTGGCTTTAGGGCATCAGGTGTTAAGACACCCCTAAGGACTTAATTACTCAGACTTCAGAATATATATTTATTTTCTATCATCTTTTTGATCCATGTAGCGAGTGTTGGGCCAATGACTCCCAAACCAGTTGGTTTTAGGGCACTAGGTATTAAAATACCCTTACAGACTTAATAACTCGAATCTCAGATGTTTTATGTTTTTTTTTTTTTTTTTTTTTATTCCATCCTTTTTTTAGATGTTTCCTCCAAATGAACTAGAGCACTGAATATTACAAACTTTTCAATTTTTAGCTCATGTCTGTATGTTACTATGCATGTTGATAATATCTGCCAACTAAGTATATGAAGATCCATTTTAGTCAGTTTTATGGAGAACTTACAGATTAAATAATTCAAAAGTGAATAAACAAAAATTAACTTGTTTTGAATTAGGTTTGAAATACGTCTCAGGAGTGGAAATTCCTTACACAGCTATTTCTTACCAATTTCATCTTTTTAATCAACATAACAACCACATATTTCTACTAGTCATAAAACTATAATTTACATGTGTTTTTTTTTTTTTTTTTTTTTTCAAAGGCTCTTGCTGACGAAGGATTGTTCACAATTAGGACTCCCCACTCAAGGGTTCAAGCGACCAAGTGAACGCACCTTTTTTATACCTTATGGTACGTGCCAACGAATTTATGGTGTGTGACTAACTGTCGAATGGACTTCCCGTTGTAGATTCCCCAGAGGGAAGGTGGAGCGAGGCTCACTTAAATACCCAAGCCCCTTAGGCTCTTATCGCTTGTTGTCAGGAATAAACAACGAGTCCTCCAAACTAGTCTGTCACAACACGCTACAAGTGAATGATTATCTAGGTGCCTCCACAGCTTTTCCTTATAAAAAGGTAGTGAGTGAAGGAAGACACCAAACCATCACCTAGCTTTAAATATGCCCTTTGTTTTTGAATTTTTTAATTTTTTTGTATTTTTCGAAAAATTTTGGACTAAAAATAAAAACACAATACAAACAAGATAAAAGGAGAATTAAGAAGATAATACCTGGTTAGCTGAAACTCTACAAAAAATTTAAAGGTTAAGATCCAGATTAATCCGACGTCTCTTACCACGATCATCATCAGACCATTTTATCTTTGAAATGATAGGGTCAACTTGTGGTACATAGGCTATGAGTTGGTCAAGTAGATCTGGAGCAGACCTAGCAGTAAAAATGAGTTCTTTCATAGGTTTTGACACGAACCCATTTCTCCGAGCATCATCAAGAAACACACAAAGAAAATCATAAAATCCATCAACGTTGAGCAGTCCAAGCGGTTTCTGGTGTATGTTCAGGTTCGCCCAAGATAGAACTATAAAAATTTCCTCTAATGTACCCAAGCCACCTGGCAAAGCAATAAAAGCATCAGCACGATTAATCATTTCTACAAGTCGTTCAGACATACCTGGCACGATCAGTTCCTCTTCGTTTGATGATCCAATAAGATTTGACTCTGCCAAAGGTTTTGGGATGATTCCCAAAACATGACTGCCTTCTTCTTGTACGGCCTTTGAAACGATCCCCATTAGTCCAAGATTGCCTCCGCCATATATTAAATGCATATTCCTTGCTGCTAAGACTCGACCCAATTCCTGTGCTGCTTCTATGTATTGTGGTTTAGTACCAACAGTACTACCGCAAAACACACAAATATTTTCAACTCGTCTTCTTGAAGTGGCTTCCATTTTTTTTAACTATGGATGTCTTCAAAAGTGCAATGATGAGTTGAATTTATAGTACCTGAAAAGGGTGAATAAAATAATAGCACAAGTATCTTCCGAATGACGATTAGTAGCAAAATAATAAAATAGATTGTGATAGTCAACAAGATCTGGATCCTGTCGGAGAAAACAATAAAACAAATCAATTACTAGAAAAAGACAAAGAGATATAATATGTACAAGAAAAGTAACGGCTTGATTGACATCTATGCGTCAGGAACAAGCTTCCAATCCAATTTTCTTATAAATTGGCAAACAGGGTCTTTTTGAGTCAGATTCCCTAGACTTAATTGTTGTCTTTCTTTTTGGAATTGTGTGTGTAATTTGTGAATGGCTATATGAACATATCCACTGGGATGCGTCTCAAGAGTCGAAGAAATATCATCTAAAGACTCCTTACTCAAGCCATCCCTAATGAATTTAATTTTATCTTCACGATTATCGGACACCATTCCTAAAGAACGACAACGAGTATTTCAATTCCAACGCGCACATTTGTAACAAACACCTATTTGCTTAGCTCTACGTTTCTTTGCATAGGTGCTTCTTCCAAAACCAGGTAAATAAGAACTACAAGTCTCAGAAAACTCACCTGCTAGACGGATACGTGCTTCGATTACCCAACAAATATCAGTAGGAATACCTTTGATCATTAGTAGTCTCATTCGTTCCAAGCGAGCTTTGTAAACTTTCATCAGAGATTTTTGAGGGAGAGAAGGAAATTGCTTGTGAAAACTTGCGAGAGCTTCTTCCATCTTGAAATGTCTTAAACTGCAAAAACTAAACACACAAAATTAAATTATACCAAATCACAATTTATACACAAATTGCATGGGTTGCCTCCCTGCGAGCGCTAAGTTTTAAGTCGTCAGCTAGACGTGACTGCCTGAACTTTATGCTGGATCTGAAAGTGTGACACTTTCTTTTTGTCGCTCCAACGGTTCTCCCCAGTAGTGCTTGACACGCCTGTTTTTAACCTTGAAAGTTTTGTTGGAGTCATGATTATGTATCTCAACGGCTCTATCTGGTAAAACTTTGGTGATCACAAATGGACCTGACCACCGTGATTTTGGCTTCCAAGGGAAGAATTTCCCCCTTGATTTGTTTAACAGTACCTTTTGCCCTGGTTCCAGTTGTATGCGCACTAATTTCTCATCATGTCTTTTCTTTGCCTTTTCTTTGTATAATTTGGCATCCTCAAAAGGCTGTTTGTGAAATTCCTCCAATTCGTTGAGCTGGTGGATCTTCTCTCTCCTGTTGCTTGTTGTGCAAGAATTGGCTCTTTCAGTACAAAAGACGCTTTATCTTCAGGCTCCACAGGCAATTGACATGTTTTAAGTTTATCAGTAGAACTTTGCATTGCTTTGGAGTTCTGAATGGTACTGTGTATCACATCAAGTCTGAAACATTCCTCCTTCTTTTCATCGTCTGGGAAATTTATGGCTTTGAAAACATTGAATGTTACTTCCTGGTCTTGTACCCTCATGGTTAATTCTCCTTTTTGTACATCAATAATGGTTCGACCTGTAGCCAAGAATGGTCTTCCAAGGATGATTGGCACGTCTGCGTCTTCCTCCATATCAAGGACAATAAAATCTGCTGGGAAAATGAATTTGTCAACTTTTACTAACACATTTTCAACAACTCCTCTTGGAAATGCGAGCGTTCGATCAGCAAGTTGCAATGAAACTGAAGTAGGCATTGCTTCTCCAATCTGCAGTTTCCTGAATATAGAAAAGGGCATTAAGTTAACACTTGCACCTAAATCACATAAAGCCTTACCAAAATTATGTTCTCCTATGATGCAAGGAATGGTGAAACTTCCAGGATCTTTCAACTTTGGGGGAAGTTTTCTCTGAATGATGGCGCTGCATTCTTCTGATAATGCTACTGTCTCATAATCTCCCAATCTCCGTTTTCGTGAAAGAATGTCTTTCATGAATTTAGTATAACTGGGCATTTGTTCCAAAGCTTCTGCAAATGGAATGTTGATGTGCAGCTTTTTGAAAACCTCCAAGAATCGAGCAAAATGCTTGTCCAGTTTACTTTTCTGAAGGCGTTGAGGAAAAGGTGGAGGTGGAGTGATCTGTTCTTTTTCCTTTGCTTCTTTTTTCCTCCATCTGTTTCTCTGCTTCTTTTGGAACTTCCTCAGTTGTTGTTTTGGCTCCAACATCTTTGTTGATTTCAGTACCACTTTTTAACATGATGGCATTACATTGCTCTTTCCCCATGTTCCTTGGATTTGGTTCTGGTTGCTGGGAAGGGTACCTGGCGGTCTGTAACTCTGAGCATTGGCCAGTTGTCCAATGATTCTCTAGTGCTTTGATGGAAGTGTTGGACATTATGACCCATAGCGTCACTATTTGCACAGATCATTGTGTTGTTGTAGCAAATTAACTATGTGACAAAGAAATTGCACTCTCATCATTTGTGATTAGATCACCATAGATATATAAATGAAGAGAGGTCCCTATGATTAGTACCTGGACTGAGAATGATATGAGACAGTATCAGTCCCCGAAGGTTTAATCATCAAATATCCCTAGCCGTAGTATTATCGAGACTGGACATCGATAATGCGGAATAGGCTAGTATTGCACTTGAGCGCGTTGTGAGGGCACAACGGCATAGTTCTCATATATATAAGTATTGGATACTTGTGCAAGTGCGATAGGAGGTCGTGTTTCACCGATGGTACGGGAAACAGCTTCGCTCTGGATAGACCCCGCGGAATCCCATTGGTAGTATGTCTGCGTGTCTATGGGAGGCCGCATCAGGGTAGGTGTATATGGTCTTAACCTGAGACTTACATCGCTAGTACTTACGACAATCGGTAAACTTTGGTTTTGGTGGTTGGGGACCCTAACGGTTCTGTGTACACCTCTTCTGGGTTTATCGAGAATCGTAGTGTACTGGATGTGATGTCAAGATGGAAGTATCGCTTCAGACATATGGAGGTGATGATCACGCAGGACACAGAACTAGTACTCTATAAAAGGTTGCAACCGTCGGGACAATATGACTAGGTCAGGATTGTCTGATTTAAAGAGACTAGCTGCTTGATGTCCGATATATGTTTCGTACGGGGCAGACACATCTCCAGCCCCAGGCCTAGCATGTGACCATCCGATACTGGACCGATATACACAATACATTAGTATACTACGCTTGATACAGATCTTTGATATTCTTTGATGAATATGTCCGGAGAACTTGGTAGACTTGGTGCTTTGCTAGGAGTCGACCTTGTCTCGTAAATCGGTAGAACGTAGTACTTGGTACGTACGTGATTCGGGCACTCCGACGACCGCATTTACTGCCAACTTATCCGGGGATCTCATGGGTCGCTTCCCGATAATCCACCGATGACGCACAACTCGCACTCTTGAATAATCTGGGATTATAATAGAAGAGAGAGAGGAAATTAATCTAGGATTAATAACGGAGATATTTTATCAGGGATAAAATGTCGTCTAAAGAGAGAGAACGATTAATTTGGAATTGATCGATGAATTAATATATTCGATATATTAAATGAAATTAGATTTCGACGCGGAATTAAAATTAGATTTTAATTCGGGCAAACGAGTTAATTTAGAATTAATTCGTTAGCGACGTAAATAATAATTTCGCTAGGCGCAAATTTATTTAAATTCGATTGAATTAACGTCGCGACGTAAGCTCGGTATTTCGGAAATATCGAACCCGAACGCGTGAGTGCACGTGGGCCCACTTTCATTTGGAAACGTGTGGGGCCCACATGACACATGTCATTCTAATGCATTGCATGTAGATTGTGTACATAGCACTCAATGTCATTGCATGGAGTTTGAGTGTTTGACACTCTAAGCCATTGCATGTTATGTATCATAATTTTATTATTAATTTAATGAAAATTATGGCATAAATATAAATTGATTTTTGGTAAATCATTTTAACTTAACACAACACTTTTTTCTCTCTAAAAAATGCTCTCTTCTCTCACGCCCAAATGGGGCAAACTGCTCACTGTTTTTCATCACAAAATCGTGAGCAAGGGAAGCCAAGAGTTGGGTTTTCATGGTGAAAACCGCAAGTGCTAGCACACTACGAGTCTTGCGAAGGTGGTAGGGAGGTTCGACCATGAGACGGGATCCATCCAACGGAGCTAGGAGCTCCATTTCTTCACTCCATTTTCTGTTTTTGTAGGCAGTGGGCTGCTGCAGTGGGCTTACAAAGGCAGTGCGTTTTTGGGCTTGAATCGTCTCCAAATCGACATAACCGATCAATGTGAGTATTCCGCTACCTCCGTTGATGTGTTCACACATAATTTCATGTCTTGATTTGATCTTGGGACCTTAGAATAAACCAACAATGGCATCATGAGCTAATGTTGCAAGCATGAAATTTGTAGGGTTTAAAATTTGGGTAAATGTTTGTTGAGCATGATTTGAATAAATTGCTTGTTTGAGTATGCTTATAACATGTTTAATTCATTTTGGTTGGACTAATTTGATGAAAAATGATTTGGAATTATTTTCCCCAAATATTATGCCATGGCCGAATGTGTGATGAATTTTAGAATCTTGGATTTTTCATTATTAATTCATTGGATGAGTTGTAATGGAGTAGGATGATGTTAATTTAAGATTGAATTGGATTTAATTTTAAATTGGACAAAAACCCCAAATTCCTTACCTTGGCCGAATGTGTCATTGCCCTAATGTCTTGGATTTTTGATTTTATGAACATTGGATGTGTATGAAATCATTCGGGAAGTTAATACGTTGTCGATTGTGTAATTAATCGGATTGAATTCAAATCGGACAAAATTACCTTCCTTGGCCGAGAGCATTGAAGCATGATTATGGGTTTGATTTTTCATTATGTGTGTTTGACATGTAATAATAAATTAAGCATGATTAATTGGACTAATTTGGTGCTTCGGAAATATCAATTTAGGTTATTAATCATCGTAATGCACTTTAGGTAATTAAATTGCGTAATTGGATTAGTGTAATTTAATTATTTAGGCTTAAATTGGATTTGGGCTTGAATTGTTGTAATTGGGCTTTTGGGCTTGATTTATCAAGTTTGGTTTAGGCCAAGTGGATTGGATCCAATTGGGCCCAAAACCTTAACCATAAAGCCCAATTGCGGCTAATGAACCTTTAATGTTCAATTGGGCCTAATGGGCCAAGATTGATTTATGGGCTTATGGGGTAAATCCCGGATTGGACTTTGGTTGTCGGTTTGACCCGAGTTGACCAAAAGTCCACGCCTTAAGAAATCAATCAAAAGCCCATTGGACTTTAATTGAATTGACGTTGGACGTTAATCGGTCTTTGAGACGCGTTACGATTAGATTTGGAATTTAAATCGTAAAAGGTTTATTAAATAAAGTGTAATGTTTAATTTTGAATTGAATAATGAATTAGTATTAAATACATGTTAAATTTGATTTAATGATGTAGTTTAATTTAATTCATGAATTCGTACTTTAAGTACTTATTCGCAAAAACGAGTTTGACTCGAACAAAATCAAATCGTTGTTTGAACATTGGATGATCACTTAATTATCAGATTAATTAATTTGATTAGATTGATTAGCATGCTTATGTGTGTGAATACGTGGTTGTGTTGAATGAATAATGTATATCGGATGGATATTAGTCGGGTGGGCAATTTTAGAAATTGTTGTAATAAATTCGATTTATTAAATTGGACCTGCGTGTCCAGCCTTATCACCTTCTTTCTCTTTGTATTCTCTTCTCACCTATTCCCCTCTATGTATATGAGGTTTCTTTAGAAGTGTAGTGTAACGGGTAGAAGTAGTACAAGTGCTAGCTTGAGTGAGAAAGGGAGAGATTTGATCTAGGATCAATGTGTTAAGTATCCATCCGCATATCATTATTATTTTATTTCATACTCGCTTTATTATGTATTTAGAATGCATGTTTAAGGGTGTATGATGATGAGACCTTAACAAAGATAATTAAATTGGTAGCCAATTTGCACGCGAAAATCCCTCGTTTTATATTAAGCAAATATCCTTCCATTGAATGATTCTTGTTCAAGATCCGAAGTTGGCATTGGTTTGTTTTGACCAAAGTCAAGACCTTTGTCAATCAAGGATGTACTTGAATCATGAGAGTTTTGTTGCATATCGGTGTCTTGTCCAAATCGTGATTTTTATTGACCAAAGTCAGATCACTTTTTGTCCAATGACATTGATTACGAAACTTTCCTCGTCAATGGGTCCCGCTTAACTGGAATCATTAGGGTTTGTTTGGCCAAAGCCAAGGCCTAAATGATTCAGAGGATATGGTTAGGAAAATGTATTGGATACATTGACATTATACATATGTTTCGGACTTGGATGTCCACCTAACCGGATCTAGGAATTGGATGAGATCCAATTGATCTGAGAGATCTACCTAGTTAAATAGCATACAGCTTTTTATTGGCCAAAGTCAGGGTTGTGTGTTATTTAATAGGATCCTAGCCCACTAGGAAACACGGTTTCCCGAGTACTCCACAGAGGGTTAGAGGCTCGACGAAAAATAGTGGGAGGCAAGTATTGAATTTGCAACATTCGTTCGAATACTCGCTAAACACGCTCATTTATATTTTACTCGTCACATTATCAAAAAGTAAGTTGGACTAATATTTTGTGTTGTTTTTAAAAATATATATAGTTGGACTATATACAAACTCATTCAATATATAGTTGATTTTATAATTGGATTATAGTAATCAATATAATTGAATTAAAATGATAGTTGATTTTATAATTGGATTATAGTAATCAATATTAAAATTATAGTTGATTAAATAATTGGGTTATTGTAATCATTATAATAAATAGTACCTTATTAAAATTGATTAAATAGTTGGACTATTAAAATCAAGAAAGAATAGAAAAGATGAATATTTAAAATATATAATCCTTGGATTAAATGTTTTAAATGATTTAATTTTCAATTGGGAATTAATAATAGGTTAATTTATTTGATAAAATAACTTATTATGACTAAGCCCATTATTAAGCAAATAGTAGAGCATAAAGTCTTTGGAAGATTTATGTGATGATGACTTTAGTGCTTAATTAATATACTTATAATAAATCTATCTTTAGATTTAAAAGTATTAAAATTGCAATTAATAATTCTTGGAGAATTAATTGACTATTCTAGTGGAGAAAAGTCAAAGTTTGCAATTGGGCATGTAGCACAAGGTGCACATCGTTTCGATATTCCGAAACCCAAGGCTTGGCCAAAGGTTGTGAAATATTGAAAAGGATAATTGACATATCCCAAAGTGACTACCATTTGGATATGGAAGACACGAAGGAATTAAAGAAAGGGCGAGGCTCTAACTTAAAAATATTTGTCAAAGTTATGTTCACTACTAGTATTAAAATTGTTTTTTAAATACTTAGTGTGGTACATAATACATATATGTATTGACGTTCAGAATCCGCTGTGAGCTGGATACTGGCTTCAAGCCGAGATTTCTCTGCGAATTGGAAACGGGACGAAAGTCGCTGTTTCGACCGTAGATACCTAAGTTTAGGAACTGCCCTTTGGGTATGTACTTAAATTAGGATATGTTATAATGTAACTAGTTTGACTAGAGACATTATCTCTATATCAGTGTTTAATCCATTGCGGATAAACCTTTATATTCTAGAACACTAAAGTGTTTCATTATATAAAGTTGATACTGAGATAAATACATTGGATGTAAATAACAGAATTTATATTTTGAATATAATAAAATCTCAAACATATAAAATGACAAATAAATAGCTCAAATTGATTTGATCAATGGAGACTTATTTGTGGCATTGTTGTCTAGGACACAATTAAACAAGACTCGTATATCCACACTTTTGAAGAGTGGATACTAGGACTGATTTGACTATTCAAATAAGGTCTACGAATCTAGTTTATTAGGTTGAATACCTAAAATACTATTTACTTGGTAATAGTAAAAGGGCCACCGATCTGTTAGCCCTATTCATGGTGAATTAAGTGGGCCCATATCTAGCTAGGCTAGATGTGAACATGAATATTTCGTGACCTTAACGGATGTAGCATCACGTTGTAGTTATGTGTTTCTTTTGAAGAACACAGATCGAAAACTTTTGAAGTTTCGACACGAAGAAAACAAACAGATCGGCTATAGTGTTATTCCGCCACGGTAAGACCGAAATGGAAAATACTTAAGCAGTAAGTTTCATATATATAAATAAAGAGTACGGTGTTCTTTCATGTGAGGACTCCTCCCGATACACGTCAGTTAGACGGTGTGTCTGAACTAAAACCGAATTTTGTTGGACATGATAAGGTTTATCACGAGTCGCTCTGAGCTACTATTACCTTCTACAGGATATGTATTAACAGTGCAAAACTTATTTAGAATAAGGTTCCATATAAATCTGTTTGACAGATATCATATAGGATATGAACAGGGAAGAAACGAGGTTTCTCATTCCTGATAATTTGGGTATGCCAGGCATAGCGTTTGGATGATACCAAACTAAGGACCCAAATTGGATAAGTGCCAATATAGGTTATCCTAAGGGAAACCTTAAGTATAGTACTTGTAAATCTCACATGAGAACAACGTGATTGTTGCTCACCATGCGGTTTTTCCTGAGAGGAATACCGATATGCAGTGGTCAGTGGGAGGATAGTAATACTCGATGAAAATCGGAGTAATACTGTTCAAGGCACGAAGTTCGTAATGGAACACAAATAGTTCATCTATGATGAAACTATACCATTAATCTTCAAATACACAAGAACTTCGTAAATTGGATAGAGTCAGAAAACAACCTAGGGTATGGGTTTCTGATCTCACCCCATAATGATGTCAATCTTATGGTGGTGTACCATCCGACTACGTTTAGAGGAAGTGATACGAGGTATCGACTCTCTGTTATGGCAAAGTGCCATGAATCCGAAATGGATTCCATGTATAACAACTATTTTGGATACTAGTTGTTGTACCACAAGGCATTGTGCCTATGGTACATTAACGTCTTCAAGGAAGACATACATGGATGGCAACATACCAACGTACAAAGCTAGGCTTTTGACGGAAAGGTATCGTTATCAACATTGTGTTAATAACGGTTCAACCTTTTACCTGTTGCCATGGTAAATCCATTTTGAAAATGCTTGAAAATAACTATATTTCATTTATGAAATATGTCAGTTATAAATCAAAATCGCTTTCCTGAAAAGGAAACCTTTTGGAGGATGTTTACAACATCCTGACGATTTTGTATAACCGACAAACAAGGTTTGCGGGTTATTCGATCCATGTTTGGATCAATGCAAGCATAAGGTTCTTGGAACTGACGTTTTGAAATAATCATAATGGTTTATGATTTGACTCAAAACGAAATAATTCTTGTGTATATAAGGAGGTTAGTGGGAGAGCGCACTGACAGTGAAATTCCCATATTCCCATATGGCTATTGGTGAAAGCTTGGCTTTCATAAATATTCTTTCATAGAAATTCTCCGTAGAATTCTGGGGAGTAACAACCTTTATTCAAGGAATAAAGATCTACTGGGATAGATTTGGAGTTGTTAACACTCTCTAGGAAATTGTACATTTAAAATGTACTTGTATTGGTGTCTCATACGCTTCGAGCATATGGAGTCACAATCGGGTCAATCCAAGTGATAATCACTGGATTGAAGTTAAGAACATCTGTTAGTATCTCTGAGAACTAAAGATGCTATCTTTTACTATGGAGAATGAGAACTTGAAGTGACTGGGATCACTGGAGCAAGTTTCCAAACGATTAAATATTGCGGTACTATAAAGTTTGAATAACGGGACAGTGAGCTGGAAATCTTCCAAGCAAGATAACTGTTGCCGAATAAACAACAAATGCGGATTATTGCTGCAGCTGAGGCAGCAATAGAAGTCTTTTGGGTCGAAAGTAAGTCTAATTAGATTAGATATAGTTCTGTTAGCAGCTGAGCTAGGCGTCAGCACAGGCTAAGGAATTAAAGGTCTCATCGACGATCCAGAAATATACTTCTACATCATCTGATTCGTTCGGATCATACATCGTGGCGATGTGATGATCGTATAAATCGCGTCAAACGATAATCGAACAAATCCGCTGACGAAAACCTTTCCTCAGCAATTTGAGCGAACCGTACATAGTTCAGGTGTAGGACACTTGAGTGACTCGCTACGTGCCAAGTGGGAGATTGTTGGACATTATGACCCATAGCGTCACTATTTGCACAGATCATTGTGTTGTTGTAGCAAATTAACTATGTGACAAAGAAATTGCACTCTCATCATTTGTGATTAGATCACCATAGATATATAAATGAAGAGAGGTCCCTATGATTAGTACCTGGACTGAGAATGATATGAGACAGTATCAGTCCCCGAAGGTTTAATCATTAAATATCCCTAGCCGTAGTATTATCGAGACTGGACATCGATAATGCGGAATAGGCTAGTATTGCACTTGAGCGCGTTGTGAGGGCACAACGGCATAGTTCTCATATATATAAGTATTGGATACTTGTGCAAGTGCGATAGGAGGTCGTGTTTCACCGATGGTACGGGAAACAGCTTCGCTCTGGATAGACCCCTCGGAATCCCATTGGTAGTATGTCTGCGTGTCTATGGGAGGCCGCATCAGGGTAGGTGTATATGGTCTTAACCTGAGACTTACATCGCTAGTACTTACGACAATCGGTAAACTTTGGTTTTGGTGGTGGGGGACCCTAACCGGTTCTGTGTACACCTCTTCTGGGTTTATCGAGAATCGTAGTGTACTGGATGTGATGTCAAGATGGAAGTATCGCTTCAGACATATGGAGGTGATGATCACGCAGGACACAGAACTAGTACTCTATAAAAGGTTGCAACCGTCGGGACAATATGACTAGGTCAGGATTGTCTGATTAAAGAGACTAGCTGCTTGATGTCCGATATATGTTTCGTACGGGGCAGACACTCAGCAGCAACCACACCAGGACCTAGCATGTGACCATCCGATACTGGACCGATATACACAATACATTAGTATACTACGCTTGATACAGATCTTTGATATTCTTTGATGAATATGTCCGGAGAACTTGGTAGACTTGGTGCTTTGCTAGGAGTCGACCTTGTCTCGTAAATCGGTAGAACGTAGTACTTGGTACGTACGTGATTCGGGCACTCCGACGACCGCATTTACTGCCAACTTATCCGGGGATCTCATGGGTCGCTTCCCGATAATCCACCGATGACGCACAACTCGCACTCTTGAATAATCTGGGATTATAATAGAAGAGAGAGAGGAAATTAATCTAGGATTAATAACGGAGATATTTTATCAGGGATAAAATGTCGTCTAAAGAGAGAGAACGATTAATTGGAATTGATCGATGAATTAATATATTCGATATATTAAATGAAATTAGATTTCGACGCGGAATTAAAATTAGATTTTAATTCGGGCAAACGAGTTAATTTAGAATTAATTCGTTAGCGACGTAAATAATAATTTCGCTAGGCGCAATTATTTATTTAAATTCGATTGAATTAACGTCGCGACGTAAGCTCGGTATTTCGGAAATATCGAACCCGAACGCGTGAGTGCACGTGGGCCCACTTTCATTTGGAAACGTGTGGGGCCCACATGACACATGTCATTCTAATGCATTGCATGTAGATTGTGTACATAGCACTCAATGTCATTGCATGGAGTTTGAGTGTTTGACACTCTAAGCCATTGCATGTTATGTATCATAATTTTATTATTAATTTAATGAAAATTATGGCATAAATATAAATTGATTTTTGGTAAATCATTTTAACTTAACACAACACTTTTTTCTCTCTAAAAAATGCTCTCTTCTCTCACGCCAAATGGGGCAAACTGCTCACTGTTTTTCATCACAAAATCGTGAGCAAGGGAAGCCAAGAGTTGGGTTTTCATGGTGAAAACCGCAAGTGCTAGCACACTACGAGTCTTGCGAAGGTGGTAGGGAGGTTCGACCATGAGACGGGATCCATCCAACGGAGCTAGGAGCTCCATTTCTTCACTCCATTTTCTGTTTTTGTAGGCAGTGGGCTGCTGCAGTGGGCTTACAAAGGCAGTGCGTTTTTGGGCTTGAATCGTCTCCAAATCGACATAACCGATCAATGTGAGTATTCCGCTACCTCCGTTGATGTGTTCACACATAATTTCATGTCTTGATTTGATCTTGGGACCTTAGAATAAACCAACAGGAAGCAGATTGGCTTTGAAACATAGCATCGTACTTTTTTAACTGAGCCAACACTTCTGCTATTCCTGGTTCATTTGTCTGCTCCTGGCCTTTGTTATGTTGCTGAAATCCAGGTGGTGGATAGTTCTGTTGTTGGCCTGAATGTTGCTCCATGAAAAATTGGGATGATTCCTCCACCCTGGGTTGTAGGTGTTGGAATATGGATTGTTCCCCTGTCTGTTGAAATTGTTGACATATTCACCGTTTCTTCATGTTGATTTTGTTCTTTTACTTCTCCATATGGTGAATTTGTAGTTCCAATGTTACTTTGCTTGCCCAGAGTCTCCATGAATTTGCATATCTGATCCAGTTTGGTACTGACTGCTGAATTGGCTCCAACCTCATAAATTCCAGCAATTCGTTGAATCATGCTCCTTTCTGTTGGCCACAATGAATTGTTGTTGGCCATTTCTTCAATTAGGTCCCAAGCTTGTTCTTCTCCTTTTGCCATTAATGCTCCTCCAGCAGCAGCATCAATTGTGGTTCTCATTATTCCAGAAAGTCCATTATAGAATGTTTGAACTTGAAGCCATTTTGGAATCTCATGGTGAGGACATTTCCTGAGCAAATCTTTGTACCTTTCCCAAGCTTCGTAGAGAGTTTCTGATTCTTGTTGTACAAAGGATGTGATGTCATTCCTCAACTTTCCAGTTCTGGCTGGTGGAAAGTACTTTGCAAGAAATTTGGTGGCTAAAGCGTTCCAAGTGGTGATGGAACCAGCTGGTAGTGAATGTAGCCAAGCTTTACCTCTGTCCTTCAAAGAGTATGGAAAAAACACGAAGTCGCATTGCTTCTTCAGCTTCTCGGTTGTAATTGAAAGTACCGCAAACTTCCAGGAAGTTGCTGATGTGGGCATTAGGATCTTCAGTTGCATTCCCTCCAAACTGTACTGATTGTTGAATCATCTGAATGCAAGTTTTGATGTCACCTGCATTTGCTGGTAAAGGAGGAAGTACAATACATGAAATGAGTCTGTCAACCACCGGAATTGTTCTGTCTCGAATAGGAATTGGTGGTGCAACTTGCAAAGGTTCAGGTTCCATGTTAATAATTGCTTCTTGGCCTTGTCGCCTTTCCCTTCTCAATTGTCTGATGGTTCTTTCAATTTCTGGGTCAAACGGTTGTAGTTCAAAGCTTCCGGTTCGTCTCATTAAGATTATGATAACCTGAAACACAATAAAACGAAAACAATAAGTATAAAGAAAATTAGATACAAGTAACGTATCTAACCTCAAAATTAATAATAAAAGATAAAGAAGTCCCCGGCAACGGCGCCAAAAACTTGACCGGCGTAATCACACACGTTAAACGCAAGCGCACGTATCGTTCAAGTAGTATAAAAAGATATCGATCCCACGAGGACTTATTACCTATTCTATTAATTTTATGAGGTTAAGTGATTACTGATATCTAACAAGTTGTTTGATTAAAATGACAATGATTCTAAATTTAAAACAAGTAAAAGAATTGAGAGTAGATTAATGAGAATTAAAACTATCTAGGGTTGTGAATTCTCCAATACTTATTAAATGATGAGTAGTTAAATCATAGTTGGGTAAAATATTGAGTTATTAATCTGGAATACTAAATTATGTAAAAGCCTCTTTCGAACGATCATTTACAAATACCTAGAATAATCAAATTGAACCATATGTCTATGTCAATTAAATTACCTAGATTCATTAAGATTGAATTCCAATTATGATTACCCCCGCCCAACAGGTATATTCCTATCATGTAAGGAAATCTATTAAAGGTTTATCTATCCTTAAAGAAGATCGTGGGTTGTTAAGTCTGTGGTCTTTAACTTAAAATCTCTATGTCTAGTTCATTTTAAGTTTTATTTAGTCAATTTTATTAATGGCCAGTTAATAAAAAGCATTAAGATTATGACTCAACATATAACTCTTTAATTACCCAAACTATAATCTAACCCTTTTTTAAACCAGTGATATTAGATTTTATCACAACCCTAGATATTTAACTTAGTTACAATACATAGTTAAAGCTGATAAAAACTTAAAAGACATAAAATTAAATTGCTGAAAAGTAATTGTAGAATAATGAATTGCAATAAAAAGAAATGAAATGCTAAGATAAAAGGAAATAACTTATACTATATACTATTTAGATATCTCCCATAAAATAATAATATATATATACTTGTGATATTTTAAACCAACCGTCCGGAATGGCGGTATCCTGATTAAGTCAAATTCAAATATACCAGCCATAAGGCGGAACAGAAATATAAATTTAAACCAACCGACCTAGAATGGCGGTATCCTCATTAAGTCAGGTTTAACCAGTTTAAATTGAATAACCAACCGACCTAGAATGGCGGTATCTTTTTATTAATTCAGATTTTAAATAGTTTATATATTATATTTTAAGGGAGATTAATCTAAATAGTAAAAGTAAAAGAATTACCTTATTACCTCAGCATAGAGACTTTACCCCCTCATGGATGGATAGAATTACTACTACAAAGCGTAAATAAAACTGAATAAAAGAAGAAAATATGAAGAACTCTCAATTTATTATAAGGATTTCAGAGGAAGAGGTACATTTGAAACTAAAAATTCGAAATCTATTTATAGGCAAAAAAATCTAATTTTTTATTATTATTTTTCTGATTTTTATTTTTTAATTATTTTTCTGATTTTTATTTTTTTATTATTATTTTTTTTGGATCGCTGAATTTTCGACACGTGGCATGGTGTGCTAAAAATGACGGCTCGTTGAATCTTTGACATGTGGCATGGTGGTGCAATTACCAAAATACCCTCGGTGTCGGGACGCCCAAAATTACCAAAATACCCTTTTTGCCAAATTTCACCAAATTTCACAGTTTTGCTTCAAATTACCTCCAGAATGTCCTGAAACTTTATTTATCTACAAAATAACACAAAACACATCAAAATATTCACAAAACTCAAGAAACTATACAAAATATTAAGTTAAATGAGTGGGAAATAGTGATACATTTATCACTCATCAATATATTTATTGATGTTCTATGTCCGTCTGAATGTGATACATGACCTTCCAGAGATACTGTATTACAACGGGAATTACATATGTATAAATAGAAGTCAGGGTGCCTTCAGGTCGTACCTTTTATTGCAGCATGGCTCAGGAAGCACCTTCTGAATGCTGGATGGTTGCTGGATTGCCTGCCTAAGAGGGAACTTCAGAGACTCATCACAAATTTTGGCTAAGTTGTAAGGTTTGATTAAATGGATATATTCAGGGTTTTAGGTCAATAATGGGAGATTCCAAAAGTGATTAGCTCAAGAAGTAAGTCTTTTTTATAGTGTCTGGGAGATATCTGAGAATGGAAGGGAAGACAAAAATCCCCTCATTGTTTCCTCTCTGTCTGCAGTGATTACCAATTTACCGCGTCAATAACAAATCGATAAATGTCAAGCCGGATGTATATTTTAAGACATAAGTGCGATAGGATATTAATCAGTACATGATTCCAGTTATTTGAAATTCATATGTTCATTGACAACTCGAATCATATCCGGTCGGACATTTACTTGAAATTTATGTCTGGCCAGATATCAATCAGACCCGTGATTTATGTGATTCATAATCTATATGCTCACTGACAGCTGTCACATATCCGGCCAGATCTAGGGTTTTCAGGTTATATCTAGCCGGATTTGGTGGTCTAAGAAAAATTTAGCCGGGCATAGGAGATTTCTGGCCTGGATTTGGTTACTCTCATGAATTCTCTAGAATTTCTTTCCTTTCTGACATTAATGTTAGGGATATGCCCTATACCCAACTTGTGGATGGGCTATATGTACATGTATTTGTAATATTTTCATTAATTAATAAAATGGCAATCTTTATTATACGTGTCTTACATAACTTATATGAATCATCAACACTGTAATAAAGCCCTTGGAGTAATAAGACGATGGTTTCCACGCCTTATGAGAATCATTACTCTTAAATGTTTCTAGTATTTGTGAATAATATGGGCTTTCACAAAGCGGAGAGACTAGCATGATGATATGATCCGCCCTTAAATGGGGTAGCCGATCTCATAGGCTACTTGCGGAGATTCATCCGCTTGGTGTATCATATGGATGCATGAGTTGCTCGTGTCCATCGAACTGACCGCCGAAAGATTTCATATGGAGTGTTTATCCCATGTGTCTGTGAGAACTTTCATGTATCGATTATATGACTAGTCCTTAGACTTGAGGTCTTTACAGAGAATTGCCACTCTCTCGGATAATATTTTCTTATAAGAGTAGTATTCCATTTTGCGGGTTGATATGTGTGATCAGTGCTTGAGACTGTGGCCACAACGGAAGAATCATGTGAGATTCTTGGGTTAGCATGATTCATGACACTATCAACATCATACCTTTGACCATATAGGTAGACAATTTCCGTACCCTAGGTCAATATGTGGGGATACAGTGAGGCGAGAGACCGTATCATATGTAAATCGCATACATAATGGGTATATATATTTTTCCTTCTCATTTAGGGGCCTTGGCATGTTGCTAGATGTCAACCTTGGTCATTGAAATCAAACGACCATCTGATCAGAGGATAATTTATGTTCGATTAAATTATCACGATTCATTTCATGTCCAACTTGAGGGGAACCCAAAAGGTTACACACAACAAAGTCGAAATCAATGGTTAATAGTGCACAATACATATTTAACAGCATATATGATTGTTGTAGGAATTGTTCATAAATGGTTCAATATGTTTAATTTTTGAACAGATCATTTATGAGGTTCCATAGTGGCTTAGGGATTGGTGAATGACGATAGGGGCACTTTGGGAATTAGAATTAAAAAAAATATTCACGTGAATTGTAGCACGTGAATAGTAAAAAATTTTATTTAATTTTGTTATTTGTTTTGAATTCCAATTCGGTCCAAACTCTTATTAGGGTTTTATAATCTCATTAACCACTAAATTAAGATCCAATGGCTAAGATTAAATTTGCTTTTATCCCACATCGGATTCTTAATTAATTTTGTTGTCTTTGGAGCACTATATAAACCCAAAGAATTATTCACAAATTTTTGCACCAAACCTTTCATATCTTGGGAGCAACTCTAAAGTTTAAGAGTAAGCCACTGATTTTGAGGATCCTTAAGTCTAATTGACTAGAGGAACCTCGAGTTAAGAGTTTTGAGGTATTTGCGTAGGCTAGCACCAAAGGCAAAATACCACTGCACTCAAGGCGTAGTCTTGCCGTTGAGTTTTGGCTTTGGTGTGTGCATCTTTGGAGGCCACACACTTGGGTGGCTCTTTGGAACGTGGAAGAGCTTGCTGAGTTCAAGAAAAGCTTGTAGATTGGAGGGAGGACTGGAGGAGTCTTCGGTTCAAGTAAGTCTTTTTCTTTCTTTGTTTTAATTAGAGTTCTTATGATAGTTAGCATGTTTAGGTTTATGTTCTTTGCATGTTTTATGAGTTTTATGCTTAGAATATATAGTAACATGTCTAGGCTTGTAGAATAATCAAAACAAATGGGTCTTGGGCAAAGGGAAAGTGACATCATAATCATAATAATTTCAATTTTCCGATACGTACTCGCGACCGCTTCCCAACAGTGGTATCAGAGCGCCGTTTTTGTTTTGATTAGTTCTCACTCATTTGAACTCGAAATTGGGTGTTTAAAGCTCGTTGGAAAGCTAACACCCTGAACTTAATTTTAGGCACAAGTTTTGCATGATTTGGTTAAGATTTGAATTGTGAAATTGCATTTAAAGTTCACGCGTCTGCAGAAAAACGTGAATAGTAAATTTATTTGAATAAAATAAAATGCAATATCATAATTAAATATTAATCAAAGTTATTTAATGCCTAAAATAATTCCAACATATTAAAACTCATATGCTTGATGATTCTATGTATGATTAGAATTGGCATGATTATTTTAGGGTGCAAGCATCTAGAGACTTTCTAAAAAAATAGAGTGTGTATTGCTTATCCCTTAGCTAAGTAATTATTCCGTGATGAACTTAGAGATTTATTACCTTTAAGGCTAATAAATATAAATCACTTGTTTATAATAAAAGACATTATAAAAGATACAAGTAGGGTGGGACCAAGGCGTTAATAAAACTTTCAAAACTAAATTTAATTTAACCAAAGGTATTACTAGAGTTAGATAATGATTTGGTGTCTTCCTTCACTCACTCCCTTTTTATAGCCAAAAGGGAAAGCTGTGAAGACATCTAGATAATCATTTACTTAAAGCTTACCTTAAAGCATATTTAAAGTGTTGGACTAATTTGGAGGATCTATTGTTTATTCATGTCACCAAGGCGATAAGAGCATAAGAGGTAAGGGTATTTAAGAGAGTTCGCTTCACCCTCCCCATGGGGAATTTTCAATGGAGGAATCCATTTGACAGTTATTCACTTAAACTTGCTAAAATCCTCAATAATAATTTAAGTCTAAAATTTGCCTCCCATTGTAAAGTATAGACCCAAAAGGCTTAAACCGTATTGGCAGGACTAGGCTTTACTAGACTGACCAATACCAATTTGTCCCTAAATCGTACTATTGACAATGGTTTGACTTTTCTGAGTCATAAGACGCAGCGACCCTTAGGCGTGGTCTTATAACTTAGTGGCAAAGATTGGGTATCCACAAGGACTAGCATAAGCTATGGCATGTTTGATTGCCCAACCCAATGATCAAGGAATTATGATTTATATCATAAATTGGTTGGGAACCTGCCTAATTATCGTATTTTATAACTACCGGCCCTAGTCGGAGTTATGAAATGATGATAATGGGATCCTTGCCCACAAGAAATCCATCATATTGGGGTTGATGCGATTTACTTAAAATTTTAAAACAATTGAGTGGGAGCAAATTCATAATATTAAAAGCACATGTTATTATGAAACATTAATGAAAACATATTCCTAATTTTAACATTCTCTCTTAACAGGTGGGTTAAAATATTTCACAAACATTCAAATGGCAAACAGAGTATCACTTCGTTCCATCCTTGATGAGCATAAACTCAAATGGGACAACTACAATGACTGGTTTAGAAACCTTAAAATTGTCTTACGACAAGAAAATATTTTCTATGTTCTTGAAAGACCATTTCCCCCTGAACCCGCAAAAGATGCTGACCAAAATACATTCGATGCTTGGAAGAAACACGTCGATGATGATGAGCAAGCACTTTGCATAATGCTTGGCTCTATGTCGGACGAACTTCAAAAAGCTCACGAAGATATTGATGCTCAAACCATCATCTTTCACTTGAAGGAGTTGTATGCAACTTCTGTTCTTACCATGAGATTCCAAGTGTCATGTGTCTTATTCCAAACAAGGTATAAAAAAGGATCTGTTAGTGGACATGTGCTTAAGATGATTGGCAACATTGAAAAATTGACCAGCATCGAGTTCATCATGGATCATGAGATATGTCAGGATCTAATTCTTCAGTCCTTACCAAAAGAATTCTCTAACTTTATTATGTAGTTTCATCTGTCTCATAAAGAAGCTACTTTAGCAGAATTGCACAATCTGATAAAGCAAGCAGAGAATGACTTGAAACCAGAGCTTAAAACCTCTGTCATGCTTACGGGTACGGACCTGGAGCCACAAGGCCCAAAGAAAAATAAGGGCAAGGCCAAGGCTCCAGATCACTTAAAGCCCAATGGTATGGTGGAGAAGAAAAATGGAAAGGGGAAATGTTTCTTTTGTGGAAAGAATGGTCATTGGAAGAAAGACTGCAGATCCTTGAATGCCAAGGAAGCTAGGGAAGCCCAATAGGCCAAGAAGCCCAATGCTTCAGTTATGTTGTATATGATTGAACTATATTCTCAAAACTCTGAACCTTTTACATGGGTGGTTGACACGGTTGTGGGACTCACTTGTGTAACAATGTGTAGGGCCTGAGAAACAGTATGAGACTCCGTCATGGGGAGGTTGACTTACGCATGGGTAATGGAGCAAAACTGGCTGCATTGTGCATGGGGACTTATTCATTAGTTTTGCTGAATGGTTTAGTTTTAGACTTAGAAGATTGTGTTTATGTACTTTCTCTAGTAAAGAACATCATTTCAATTTCTTCTTTATGTAATAAAAGCTTTTCATGCCTAATAAGTTGTAATGAATGTTCTATTTATTTCAATGAAATAAAATATGGAGATGGTATTTTGAATAATGGTATCTATGTCTTACAAACTAACAAAGAATGTTCAACCTCTAATATATACAACGTTAACTGGAATAATCTCAATGAATTACTTCTATGGCACAGTCGCTTAGGTCATATCAATGAACAAGATTAACTAAGCTACATAAGGATGGGTATTTCAAACCCTTCAAATATAAACCTTATGGAACTTGTGAGTCTTGTTTACTTGGTAAAATGACCAAATTACCCTTCAAAGGTAAATGACAGCGTGTATTGGAGACATTAGAACTCATACATTCTGATGTATGCGGACCAATGTCACTCACCGTTATCCCACATCGGTGAACTTTAAATGCAATTTCACAATTCAAATCTCATTAAACCACTAAATTAAGATCCAATGGCTAAGATTAAATTTGCTTTTATCCCACATCGGATTCTTAATTAATTTTGTTGTCTTTGGAGCACTATATAAACCCAAAGAATTATTCACAAATTTTTGCACCAAACCTTTCATATCTTGGGAGCAACTCTAAATTTTAAGAGTAAGCCACTGATTTTGAGGATCCATAAGTCTAATTTACTAGAGGAACCTCGAGTTAAAAGTTTTGAGGTATTTGCCTAGGCTAGCACCAAGGGCAAAATACCCGTGCACTCAAGGCGTAGTCTTGCCGTTGAGTTTTGGCTTTGGAGTGTGCATCTTTGGAGGCCACACACTTGGGTGGCTCTTTGGAACGTGGAAGAGCTTACTGAGTTCAAGAAAAGCTTGTAGATTGGAGGGAGGACTGGAGGAGTCTTCGGTTCAAGTAAGTCTTTTTCTTTCTTTGTTTTAATTAGAGTTCTTATGATAGTTAGCATATTTAGGTTTATGTTCTTTGCATGTTTTATGAGTTTTATGCTTAGAATATATAGTAACATGTCTAGGCTTGTAGAATAATCAAAACAAATGGGTCTTGGGCAAAGGGAAAGCGGCATCATAATCATAATAATTTCAATTTTCCAATGTGTACTCGCGGCCGCTTCCCAACAATTAAACCTTGTAACCGTTCCAAATTTTCAAATGGTGCCCCCATACGAGACTCATCATCGGGCTATCCATAAAAATACAATATCTACACAAGGGTGTGCCTTAATTGTTGGACAATTATGACCAATGGCATCACTATTTATAAAGAACATTGTGTTTTTGTACAAATTAACTATGTGACAAAAGGAAATTGCTATTTTATAATTATTGTAATTGGATTACTTGGATATATATAATGATAAAATTTCATATAGTTAAATTGTATTAATATGATATGAGACAATATTAATCCATGAACAGTTTAATCATTAAATATCCATAGTCGAAGTATTATCGAGACTGTATATTGATATTACGGAATAGACTAGTATTACACTTGTGCTTGTTATGGAAGCTTAATGACATAGTTCTCATATATTTGGCAAGTGTAATAAGAGGTTCTGTTAGCTGTTGGACCGGGAACAGTTCGCTCTGGATAGACCTACTCGGAATCCCATTGGTAGTATGACTATGTGTCTATGGAATTCGAATCAGGGTAGGTGTATGTGATCTTTAACCTAAGACATACGTCGTTATTACTTGCGATAATCAGTTTGCTTTGATATTGGTCATCTGGAGATTTAACAGGTTCTGTATACGCCTCTATGAGGTTTACTGAGAATCGTAGTGTATTGTATGTGATGTTAAGATGGGAATATCACTTCAGTCATATGGAGATGATGGTCACACATGATACAGGACTAGTACTCTTAAAAGCTGCAGCTATCGGGAAATTATGACTAGGTCATGACTTTCTGATTACAGAGACTAGTTACTCAGGATCCGATATATGTTTCATACGGGGCAGACACAGAGCCAGCCCTAGGCCTAGCATGTGAAATATGATACTGGATCGTATTACGCATTACATAGTAGTACTACGCCTGATACATATTATATTCCTCGATGAATATTTCTGGAGAATTGGGTAGGCACGGTGCTTTGCTAGAAGTCAACCATGTCTTGTAAATCGGTGAGAACGTGGTACGGGGTACGCACGTGTTCGGATAGTCCGATGACCGTATTTACTGCCAACAAATCCAAGAATCTTTTGGGTCACTTCCCAAAGATTCACCAATGACATTTGACTCATATAGAATTAATCTGGGATTAATTATGAGAGAGAAAATTAATCTGGGATTAAATTCGTATAGAAGAGAGAACGCGATTAATTTAGAATTAATCGATAAAATAAATTTAATAGTTAAATTGGATTTTTCTATTTAATTTATTTATTTGGGGCTAAAATAATATATCGGATATATTAATTGAAATCGGATTTCAATATGAAATTAAAATTGGATTTTAATTAGGGCGAACAAATTAATTTGGAATTAATTCGAAAGCGACTATCGTAATAATTTTTCGAGGCATAATTATCTAATTAAATTGGATTTAATTATGTCGTGACGACAAATTCGTTTAATTCGGAATTAAACAAACTCGGGCCCAAGTCTAGTTGTGTGTTGGAGAAGCCAACTTAAATTTTGAATTTACATGTGGTAGGACCCATGACTTACATCAAATATCTAACTTTGATGGAAGTAGTTGGCATTAATAAATTGGATTCATTTAACACACACACCAACTTTTGAAACCAACTATTCACTCATCTCTTTTATTCTCTCATTGTCGAATTACTCTCTAAAATGGTGGAAAATTTTTGCTTCAAAATTTTCAACTAAACTAGCACTTGGAGAGTCATTTGAGATGATAGGGAAACTCACCCAATGACCAAACAACATACAAAAAGCTTGGAGCTTCATCCAAAGAGCAAATTTTTGAAATTTCTCCCTAAATCAATGTAAGTATTTCTGCAACTCTACTTAATTATTTCACACTTGAAATCATGTTTAGGATCTTGGAAGCATGTCTTAGAGACTAACAATGGTATCAGAGCCTTCTAAATGTGATTTTGAATTCTAGGGTTTATAAACTTTATTTGGGTATTTGTACTTGGAGCATGAAAATTCAAAATTGGGTGTTTGGTTGATGTTAGATGATGATAACTTAGAGTTGTGCATCATTGGATTGTTGAAAAATTGATTAGATCAAATTCCTTAAAATCCTAATGTTGGCCGAAACTACCCTAGATTAAGCTCATGGTGATTTTTTGAAATTAGACACTTGGATGTGTTAATGACATGAAATAAATGTTGAATGTTGATTTAATTGGATTGAAATCAAATTGCATGTTAAATTTCTTATCAATTGTCGTGAGATAAACATGTTGTTGGAGACTTGATTTTGCTTCAATTTGTGTTGGACATGAATTGGAATGATAAGCATGATTAATTAGATTAATTAATATTTTGGAAATGTTAGATTAATTAATTAGTTGTGTTAATTACACTTAAATTTAATTAATGTGATATTTGGAATATTGTATTAATTTAAATTAGTCCCTAAAATACTAATTGGGCTAATTAGGTTATATTTGGATTAATGGGCTTGGTTGGGCCAAGTTTGATTTTGGACAATTAGGTTGGATCCAATTAGGCCTAAACTATTTCTATAAAAGTCCAAAACATGACTTTTATGCCTTTAATAATTTAATTGGGCCTAATGGGCCAAAGTTAATTTTTGGCATAGGGTGATTCCTAAATGGGCCAATGCATTATGGGTTTGATCCATTATGGCCAAAACTCCATGCCTAAAGAATTAATTAAGAGCCCATTAGACCTAATAGAATTTGCATTGGATGCTAAATGGGCATTTGAGACCATTTGGATTGGATTTGGAATCCAAGTCTATAAAGGCATTAATATAATAAGTGTAACTGTTTAATTTGGAATTAAACTTGAATTAGTATTGAATACAATTAAAATTGGATTTAATATTATAGTTTGATATAATTCAAGAATACTTAATTTGAGTATTTATTCTTAAACGAGTTGGACTCGAGCAAATCAAATCGTTGTATGAATATTGGATGGTCATTAATTGAAGAATTAATTAATTAGACTAGATTGATTGACAACATGCTATGTGTGAATGCTTGGATGTATTTGTTTGAATAATGTATATCGAATGGATATTAGATGGGTGGGGCAATTTTGGAAATTATTGTAAATATGGTATTTTTTTGAAATTGGACCTACGTGTCCAGCCTATCACCTCTCATTCTCATTGTATTTCTCTTCTCACCAATTCCCCTCAATGTAAATGAGGTTTCTTATAGTGTTATGTAATTGGGTACTTTGAAGAATGTAAAGTGCTAGCAGGAGAGAGACAATAGAGAGTTTTGTTATAGGAATAAAATATTTGTATATCCATCCGCATATCATTATTAAATTTATCGCGCCTTATTATGCTTTTAGAATGCATGTTTAATGGTGTATGATTAGACATAATCAAAGATAATAAATTAGTTGTCAATTTACGAAAAACGCCCTCATATTTAATATTAAGTGTTTCCTTCCATTGAGTGGCTCTCTCTCAAGATCCAAGATTGGCTTTGATTTGTTGGCCAAAGTCAAGATCATTGTCTATCGCGGATGTGTTTGAACCATGAAAGATTTGTTGGCCAAAGTCAAGATCATTGTCTATCGCATGTCTTGGGCAGTTGTGACTTGTTGGACAAAGTCAAGGTCACTCATGTTCATCGACGCGGATTACGAAGTTTTCCCACTGTCAATGGGTCGCGCTTAACTGGAATCATTAAGCTTGTTGATCCAAAGCCAAGGCTTAGTTGATTCAGAGGAAACATGTTAAGAAATATATTGGATATATGTTTCGGACTTGGATGTCCACCTATCGGATCTAGGAATTGGATGTGATCCAATTTATCTTAGAGATATACCTAGTTAAATTCTATACAGCTTGTTGGCCAAAGTCAAGGTTGTGTATTATTTAACGGGATCCTAGCCCACTAGGAAACTAGGTTTCCCAAGTACTCAACGAAGGGTTAGAGGCTCGCCGAAAAATAGTGGGAGGGTAGTATTAAATTTGCAATTTCATTTAATACTCGCTAATTTGCGCGCTTTATTATTTTTCGTTATTATATATATTAGTTGGACTAATATTATTTATTGTTTTCTTTGAACAGTTAGACTGTACTCAACACTACTCCATTTGTAGTTGGTTATATAGTTGGACTATAGTAACCATTGCATTTGAGTGTACCCCAAACATTTGATTGGATAGTTGGACTATAGCAATCAAAATGGCTGGAAAGATTAGCATTAGGGACATAATCATGGGTGATAATGTCTTTAATAACGCAAATTTTCCAGACTGGGAAATGAATCTCAAGATAGTCCTGGGAGCTAAGAAGTTACTCTATGTAATAGAGAGACCTCTCGAGCCTGAGCCCGGACTTGAGCGGCCAGTAGAGCATGAGCTTTGGAAGACTCATCGTGATGATAGCTTTACTACTCAATCTGTTATGCTTGCTACAAAGACTCCTCAGTTTCGTCTTCAGAACAAGGGATTGGATCCTTATGCGATGATGTTGGAATTGAAGGATCTTCATAGAGCTAATCTTAGATCTCATAAGTATGATTTATAGAAGAAGCTCTTTCGCTCTCATATGTCAGAGGGTACATCTGTCGAACACTATGTATCGCAGATGATTGCTGACATCGAACAGCTGGGTCAGCTGGGCATTACCTTCGGGGTCGAGACTTCCATAGATTTGATCTTACAGTCTCTGCCCGATTGCTGGGGCGGGTTCGTCATGAACTATAACATGATGAACCAAGAGAAACTCTTGGAGAGTTAATGGCTATGCTGAAAGAGGCAGAGCCAGAGCCAGAGCTTCTGAAAGGCAAGAAGCGCAATACGCATCTTACTTCGACATCCAAGAAGGCCAAGGCTTGGTCGAAGGCTTATGTGGGTGTGAAGAAAAAAAGAATAAGGACAAGGCTCAATCGTCACAGTCTTCTAGGAAGACAAATGACATATCCCAAGACGTCTACCTACATTGTGGCAAATGGGGTCACTGGAAACGTGACTGCCATAAGTACAAGGTAGACTTGAATAAAGCGAAGACGGGCAAGGCTCCGGCTTCAGGTATGTTTGTTATTGAAATAAACATGTCCACTACTAGTTTTAAAAATTGGATTTTTGATACTGGATGTGGTACTCACATATATACTGATGTGCAAGATCTGCAGAATAGCAGGAGACTGGCTTCAAGGGAGATCGACCTGCGAGTCGGAAATGGGATGAAAGTCATTGTTTGGCCATTAGCACTTATGTTTTGCACATGCCATCAGGGCATGTACTTACATTAGGAGACTGTTATTTTGTACCTAGTTTGACTAGGAATATAATCTCTGTATCTAGTTTAACCCGATATCGGTATTATTGGAGTTCTACGGCCCCGAGGATCGATTATAAAGCAAGAAATAAATATGCGAATACATCACGGAGTTGCGGAATACTCACATCGATCGGTTGAGCGACGCAAGAGGCAACTAAAATTCTATTTTCTGCCTCCATGAAGCTCGGCAGTGAGCTGCTGAAATGCACCATTTTCGGCCATCAATCTTCAAGAATCCAAGCTCCAAGCTTCGTCAAATGATTCCCGGCTCATGGGTGGACTTTCCTATCACCTTCGCATGTCTCTCGGAGTGCTAGCTCTTATGAAATTTGCCACAAATTTCCATTTGCTTCCCTTCACTCTCTCGGTTTTTCAGACCAGAAAATAGAAAGAATGAAGCCCATCTTGGGCGTGTGAGAGAGAAGATAAAAGAGAGGAGAGATGATGGTTTTTGGTTGGTAAGGATTTGTGTATCTAATACACAATTGATTTTCAAAAATCAATTAATGCTTTTACCAAAAAACAAGCCATAAATGCTTTCCATCAACTACACACATCACTTCCCATCAATCAGTGAATAGTGACTGGTGTCAATCACTCAAAGTGAAAGACATCTATCACTTGATTGACGAATGATGTGACGCTAGATGCGACTAGCGATTTGACGCTTGATTTGACTTGCGTGCCGCACTCGAATTTGAAATGCGAATGCGCTCGCAAATAATCCCGGGCTCGGGTTCGTTAATTCCAAATTAACAAATTTTCCGTTGCGACGTAATTAAATCTAATTTAATTAAATAATCATGCCTAGTATAATTACTATTCACGTCGCTAACGAATTAATTCTAAATTAACTCGTTCGCCAGAATTAAAATCTAATTTTAATTCCGCGTCGAAATCCAATTTCGTATAATATATCGAATATATTATTTAACCGATTAATTCCAAATTAATCGTTTTCTCTCTTTAAATGATATTTTATCTCAGATAAAATATCTCCGCAATTAATCCCAGATTAAATTTCTCTCTCATCTGATTAATCCAGATTAATTAAAAGTGCGAGTCATACGTCATCGGTGAATCTTCGGGAAGCGACCCATGAGATCCCCGGATATGTTGGCAGTAAATACGGTCGTCAGACTATCTGAACACGTAAGTACCTAGTACTACGTTTATACCAATTTACAAGACAAGTTGGCTTCTAGCAAAGCACCATGCCTACCCAATTCTCCAGAAATATCCTTACAGGAATAAGGATCTATATCAGGCGTAGTATACATAGTATTGCGTATTTCGATCCAGTATCGGATGATCACATGCAAGGCCTGGGGCTGGTACAGTGTCTGCCCCGTACGAAGCATATATCGGATTACAAGCAACTAGTCTCTTTAATATCGGATAATCAAGACCAAGTCATATTATCCCGACGGTTGCAACCTTTTTAGAGAACCAGTTCTGTATCCCTGTGCGATCATCATCTCCATATGACTGGAGTGATACTTCTGTCTTCACATCACACCCAACACACTACGATTCTCAATATACCCAGAAGAGACGTACACAGAAACCGGTTAAAGCCATGGACGACCAAAACCAAAGTATATTGATTGTCGCAAGTATTAGCGGTGCAAGTCTCAGGTTAAGACCAAATACACATACCCTGATTTTGGACTTCCATAGACACATAGTCATACTACCAATGGAATTCCGATGGGGTCTATCCAGAGCGAAGCTGTTTCCCATACCATCGGTAAACACAACCTTCTATTACACTTGCATGAGTATCTTATACCCAAATATATGAGAACTATGATGTTGTGCCCTCACAACGCGCACAAGTGTAATACTAGTCTTTTACGTATTTATCGATGTCCAATCTCGATAATACTCTGACTAGGGATATTTAATGATTTATCCTTCGTGGATTGATATTGTCTCATATCATTCTCAATCCAGGAACAAATCATAAGGACCTCCTATCATTTATACATCTTGGTGATCTAATCACAAATGATAAGAGAGTAGTCTCCTTTGTCACATAGTTAATTTGTATAACAACACCATGATCTGTACAAATAGTGACGCTATGGGTCATAATTGTCCAACAATCTCCCACTTGGCCTATAGCCAGTCACTCGAGTGTCTAACACAGGAACTATGTACGGTTGGCTCAAACTGCTGAGAAAAGGCTTTCCTCAGCGGATTTGCATGATTATCGTCTGATGCGATTTATACGATCATCACATCGCCACGATGTATGATCCGAACGAATCAGATGAATATCGAAGTATATATCTGGATCGTTGATGAGACCATTAATTCTTTAGCCTTCGCTGAAGCCTAACTCAGCGGCTAATAGAACTATATCTAATCTAATTAGATTTATTATCGACCCAAATGGCTTTTATTGCTGCCTCAGCTGCAGCAATAACCCGCATTTGTTGTTTATTCGGTAACAGTATCTTGCTTGGAAGATTTCCAGCTTACTGTTCCTTTATTCAAACTGTATAGTACCGTTATTCGACTTATCATCGTTTTATCGGTTTAGGAAACTTGTAGCAGTGATCCCAGTCACTTCAAGTTCTCGATCTCCATAGTTTAAGACAGCATCCTTAGATCTCTAAGATATTAAGTATGTTCTTAACTTTAATCCAGTGACTATCACTTGGATTGGCCTGTTTGTGAATTCATATGCTCAAAGCGTATGAGACACCAGGTCCCGTACATTTTTCAATGTACGATTTCTCGGAGAGTTTTCTCGAAAGTCAAGCTTTCGCCGATTGTTTTTATGGGAATATCATTTCCATGAAATGACATATATTATCATTATTGTAGGACAACCACTATCAGTGCGCTCCCACTAACCCTCTTATATACCCAAGAATCATTTTCGTTTTGAATTAAATCATATACCATTATGATTACCTCAAAATAATAATTCCAAGAACCTAATGATTGCTTCAATCCAAACATGGATCGAAAAACCTGCAAACCTTGTTTGCTAGTTTAGGTACGACAAAACCGACAAGATGTTATAAACATCCTCCGAAAGGTTTCCTTTTCAGGAAAGCGATTTTCCCGTAAAGCTGTCATATTTCATAAATGAAATACGTAGCTTTAGCAAGCATTATCCAAATGGATTTACCGTGGCAATAGTTAAAAGGTTAAATCGTAATCGACACAATGTTGATAACGATACCTTTCCGTTAAAAGCCTAGCTTTGTACGTTGGTATGTTGTCTTCCATGTATGTCTTCCTTGAAGACTTATATAGTACCAATAGGCACAATGCCTTGCGGTACATCAACTAGTATCCAAACTTAGTTGATATACATGGAATCCATTTCGGATTCATGACACTTTGTCATAATTGGGAGTCGATACCTTGTATCACTTCCTCATACGTAGTCAGTTGGTGTTCCTCAAAAGATTGACATCTTTATAAGGTGAGATCAGAAACCAATACCCCAGGTTGTTCTCTGAATCTCTCCGACATACGTGGTTCTTGTGTGTTCGAAGATTACTGGTATAGTTTCATCCTTGATGAACTATTTGTGTTCCATTAAGAAATAGGTGCCTGGAATAGTATTACTCTGATTTTCATCAAGTTTTACTATCCTCCCACTTACCACTGCATATCGGTATTCCTCTTAGGAAAACCGCATGGTGAGCAACAATTAAATTGTTCTCTCGTGAGTTGTATAAGTACTATACTTATGGTATCCCTATGATAACCTACAATTGGCACTTATCCAATTTGGGTTTTAGTTTGGTATCATCCAAACATATGCCTAGCATACCCAAATGTTCAGGAATGAGAAACCCAGTTTCTTTCCTGTTCATATCTAATATGAAATCTGTCAAATAGATTATTATGGAACCTTATTTAAAATAAGTTCTGCACTGTAAATGCTTATCCGTTGAAGGAAATGGTAACTCAGAGCGACTCATGATTAACCTTATCATGTCTAACAAAATTCGGTTACTCTGTTCGGACACACCATCGGGATGACGTGTTCCGGGAGGAGTCCTCTTTGAAAGAATATTATACTCTTTCAAGTATATTAGAAACTTATTGCTTAAGTATTTTCAATTACGGTCTTACCGTGATAGTTTAATACTTTAGCCGATCTGTTTGTCTATTTCGTGTCGAAACTATAAAAGTTTCTGATTTGTATTCTTCAAAAGAAACACATAACCATAACGTGATGCCACATCAGTATAGGTCACGAAATATTCATATCCACATCTAGCCTAGCTAGACATGGGCCCACTTGCTTCACTATGAACTAGGGCTTACAGATCGGTGACATTTGCACTTTTACCAAGTAAATGTGTTATAGGCACTTTGCCCAATAAACTAGATTCATAGATTTTATTTGAGTAGAATCAAATCAGTCAGAGTACCCACTCTTCAAAAGTGTGGATATACGATTCTTGTTTGATTGTGTCCCCAGACTACAATGCCACAAATAAATTTCTTCTGATCAAATCAGTTCGAGCTATTTGTTTGTCATTATATACGTTTGAGATTTATTTATATTCAAAATATAAATGTTGTTATTTCACATCAAATGTGTTTATCTCAATATCATCTTTATGTAATAAAACACTTTAGTGTTCTAAAATATAAAGGTTCACCCGCAACGGGTTAAACACTGATATAGAGATAATGTTTCTAGTCAAACTAGTTACATTATAACAGTTTCCTAATTTAAGTACGCACCCGAATGTAGTTCTTAAACTTAGGTATCTACGGTTGAAACAGCGACTTTCGTCTCGTTTCCAATTCGCAGATAAATCTCAACTGAAGTCAGTATCCTGCTCATAGCAGATTCTGAACAACAGTATATATTTATGTATCACACTAAGTATCTAAAATCCAATTTTAATACTAGTAGTGAACATAATTATGACAAACATATTTGAAGTCAAAGCCTTGCTCGTCTTCAATTCCTTCATGTCTGCCTTGTCCTAACGGCAGTCACGCTTCCGCGATCCCGTTTGCCACAATCGGGCAGACATTTTGGGATATGTCCTTTTATCTTCCCAGAAGATCATAATGATATTGCCTTCGCCATTTTCAACACTCAGAAGCGTTCGGCCTAGCCTAGGCATTCTGGAATGTCGAAGTAAGGTGCGCATTGCGCTACTTGCCTCATTGTAAACTTTGACTTTGTCTCATTGAGAATAGTCATTAACTCTCCAAGAGTTAACTATTGCAATAAATAGTACTTCTAAAATCTAAATATAGATTTATGAAGATCCTTCAATTTCAGTATCATACTTTAAGGATCTAATCCTTAGTTCTGATTAAGAAATTAAGGAGTCTATTACGGTAAGTATAATGGATTAAGCACTTAAGTTATCATCACATAAATCTTCCAAAGATTATGCTCGACTATTTGCTTAACTCCGGGTTTAGGCTTAATATGTTATTTTATCAAATAAAGTAACTTACTATTTTCCAGGACCATCCTGAAATTGATTCCCAATTTGAAAATTAAACCATTTAAATACATTTTCCCTAGGATTATGTTTTAAATGTCAATCTTTCAATTTTATCTTGATTTTAATAGTCCAACTATTTAATCAACGATTTAGGTACTTTTAAATATAATGATTGTTATAGTCCAACTATATTAATCAACTATACTTTTAATTGTTTGAATATAGTCCAACTATTTATTAAAACAACATTTAAATATTAGTCCAACTAACATTTAATTTATTTGACGAATGATATTTGATTTGAGCGCGAATGGCAAGTAATTAAACAAATATTGCAAATTCAATTCTTGCCTCCCACTATTTTTCGGCGAGCCTCTAACCCTCTGTCGAGTACTCGGGAAACCGTGTTTCCTAGCGGGCTAGGATCCCATTAAATATCACACAATCTTGACTTTGCCCAACAAATTGTATGATAATTAACTAGGTAGATCTCTAAGATCAATTGGATCAAAACCAATTCCTAGATCCAGTAAGGGGACATCCAAGTCCGAAACATATATCTTATATATGCCAATATATCCAATATATTACCTAACCTTTTTTCTTCTGAATCAACTAAGCCTTGACTTTGGCACAACAAACTTAGTGATCCCAGTTAAGCGCGACCCATTGACCATGGAAAGCTTCGTAATCAATGTCGATGGACAAGAAGTCGTCTTGACTTTGGCCAACAAACCACGACTTGGACAAGACACCAATATGGAACAAAGCCTTCGTGATTCAAACACATCCTCGACAGACAAAGTCCTTGACTTTGGCCAACAAGCCAATGCCAGTCTTAAATCTTGAGTAAGAATCACTCAATGGAAGGAAAAACGTTTAATATTTGTGAGGGTTTTTCGCGTGTAAATTGGCAACCAATTTATTATCTTTGTTAAGGTCTCATCATCATACACCCTTAAGCATGCATTCTAAACACATAATAAAACGCATATGAATAAAATAATAATGATCTGCGGATGGATACTTTACACATTGATCCTAGATCAAATCTCTCACTTTCTCTCTCCCACTAGCACAAGTATTACTTCAACCCGTTACACTACACTTCTAAAGAAACCTCATTTCCAAAACTCCAATTAGCCTAATTAATCATGCTCAATTACAACAAAACATGTCCAACACATTTCATCAAAAATCAAACCCAAACATGCTTTATTGCTCTCGGCCAAGGGGAAATTTATATCCAATTTCAAATCCAATCCAATTGAATCAAATTAAACATTAAATCAACATACCCTACATGATTCCAACTCATCCAATGATTAAAATCAAAATCACCAAGACAATAGGGCTTCTCAAACTCTCGGTAATGGGGATTTTTCAAATTAATTCCGAATTCAATCCAATCAAATCCTAAATCAATTTTCCCAATTATTTTTCAAGTCATCCAATGAATCAAAAAACAAAATTCCAAGACATTTGGGATCATCAACCATTCGACCAACACATCCAATTTTGGGGAAAATTGTTCCAAATCAATTTTCTTTAAATTGATCAAATCAAACTTCAATTAAACATGTATTAAGCATACTCAAACATCCAATTCATCGAAATCATGCTCAAAAACATTTTACCCAAATTTTAAGCTCTAATCATATTTCATGTTTTTCAATCGCTCTGATACCAATTGTTGGAGTTCTACGGCCCCGAGGATCGATTATAAAGCAAGAAATAAATATGCAAATACATCACGGAGTTGTGAAATACTAACATCGATCGGTTGAGCGACGCAAGAGGCAACAAAAATTCTATTTTCTGCCTCCATGAAGCTCGGCAGTAAGCTGCTGAACTGCACCATTTTCGTCCATCAATCTTCAAGAATCCAAGCTCCAAGCTTTGTCAAATGATTCCCTGCTCATGGGTGGACTTCCCAATCACCTTCGCATGTCTCTCGGAGTTGTAGCTCTTATGAAATTTGCCATAAATTTCCATTTGCTTCCCTTCACTCTCTCGGTTTTTCAGCCAGAAAACAGAAAGAATGAAGCCCCTCTTAGGCGTGTGAGAGAGAAGAGAAAAGAGAGGAGAGATGATGGTTTTTGGTTGGTAAGGATTTGTGTATCTAATACACAATTGATTTTCAAAAATCAATTAATAATTTTACCAAAAACAAGCCATAAATGCTTTCCATCAACTACACACATCACTTCCCATCAATCAGTGAATAGTGACTGGTGTCAATCACTCAAAGTAAAAGACATCTATCACTTGATTGACGAATGATGTGACGCTAGATGCGACTAGCGATTTGACGCTTGATTTGACTTACGTGCCGCACTCGAATTCGAAATGCGAATGCGCTCGCAAATAATCCCGGGCTCGGGTTCGTTAATTCCAAATTAACGAATTTTCCGTTGTGACGTAATTAAATCTAATTTAATTAAATAATAATACCTAGCATGATTACTATTCACGTCGCAAACGAATTAATTCTAAATTAACTCATTCGGCCGAATTAAAATCTAATTTTAATTCCGCGTCGAAATCCAATTTCGTTTAATATATCGAATATATTAATTTAACTGATTAATTCCAAATTAATCGTTTTCTCTCTTTAAATGATATTTTATCCCAGATAAAATATCTCCGCAATTAATCCCAGATTAATTTTCTCTCTCATCTAATTAATCCCAGATTAATTAAAAGTGCGAGTCATACGTCATCGGTGAATCTTCGGGAAGCGACCCATGAGACCCCCGGATATGTTGGCAGTAAATACGGTCGTCGGACTATCTGAACACGTAAGTACCTAGTACTACGTTTATACCGATTTACAAGACAAGGTTGGCTTCTAGCAAAGCACCATGCATACCAAATTCTCCAGAAATATCCTTACAGGAATAAGGATCTATATCAGGCGTAGTATACGTAGTATTGCGTATTTCGATCCAGTATCGGATGATCACATGCAAGGCCTGGGGCTGGTACAGTGTCTGCCCCGTACGAAGCATATATCGGATTACAAGCAACTAGTCTCTTTAATATCGGATAATCATGACCAAGTCATATTATCCCGACGGTTGCAACTTTTTAGAGAACCAGTTCTGTATCCCTGTGCGATCATCATCTCCATATGACTGGAGTGATACTTCCGTCTTGACATCACACCCAACACACTACGATTCTCAATATACCCAGAATAGGCGTACACAGAAACCAGTTAAAGCCATGGACGACCAAAACCAAAGTATATTGATTGTCGCAAGTATTAGCGGTGCAAGTCTCAGGTTAAGACCAAATACACCTACCCCGATTTCGGACTTCCATAGACACATAGTCATACTACCAATGGAATTCTGAGGGGGTCTATCTAGAGCGAAGCTGTTTCCCGTACCATCGGTAAACACAACCTCCTATTACACTTGCTTGAGTATCCTATACCCAAATATATGAGAACTATGTCGTTGTGCCCTCACAACGCGCACAAGTGTAATACTAGTCTTTTACGTATTTATCGATGTCCAATCTCAATAATACTCTGACTAGGGATATTTAATGATTTATCCTTCGTGGATTGATACTGTCTCATATCATTCTCAATCCAGGAACAAATGATAAGGACCTCATATCATTTATACATCTTGGTGATATAATCACAAATGATAAGAGAGAAATCTCATTTGTCACATAGTTAATTTGTACAACAACACCATGATCTATACAAATAGTGACGCTATGGGTCATAATTATCCAACAGGTATACCTTTGCATTCAGGAACACTGGATGTTTTGTTTATAAATATGATATTGAGATATGTACAGCAGATGTGAATAATGGTCTTTATATTTTGAATATAAACGAATCTCAAACATATAACATGACAAACAAAAAGCTCAAATTGAGTAAAACAGATGAGACTTATTTATGGCATTGTCGTCTGGGACACATAAACAAAACTCATATATCCACACTTTCGAAGAATGGATACTTGGACGAATTTGATCCTAATTCATATGATGTCTGTGAATCTTGTTTGTTAGGCAAAATGCCTAAAACACCTTTTAGTGGTAAAGGTGTACGTGCCACCGACTTGTTAGCCCTCGTTCATAGTGACATATGCGGGCCCATGTCTAGCCAGGCTAGAGGTGGATATGAATACTTCGTAACCTTTACGGATGATGCATCGCGTTATGGTTATGTGTATCTTATGAAACACAAGTCGAAAACTTTTGAGATATTCAAATAGTTTCGACACGAAGTAGAAAAATAGACTGGCAAAAGTATTAAAATATTACGGTCGTACCGTGGTGGTGAATACTTAAGCAATGAGTTTCAAGATTACTTGAAAGAAAATGGTATTATTTCACAGTGGACTCCTCCCGGAACACCTCAATTGAATGGTGTGTCCGAACGGAGAAACCAAACTTTGTTGGACATAGTAAGGTCAATGATGAGTCACACAGAGCTACCGATTTCCTTCTGGGGATACGCATTAAACAGTGCAATACTTATTTTGAATAAGGTTCCGTCAAAGTCTGTTGGACAGACACCATATGAGATATGGACAGGAAAGAAACCGGGTTTCTCATTCCTGAAGATTTTGGGATGCTGGGCATATGTTAAAAGTTTGGATGGTACCAAACTATAACCCAAATCGGATAAGTGACTATTTGTAGGTTATCCTAAGGAAACTAAAGGATATTATTTCTACAACCCATAAGAGAACAAAATATTTTTTGCTCTTCATGTAGTTTTCCTAGAAAAGGAATTAATAAATACAGTGATAAATGGGAGGAAGGTAGAACTCGATGAAAATCGGAGTGATACTGTTCCTGGCACCGACCCCCTCATGGAACACGAACAGTCTATCAGGGATGAGACTGTTCCACAATCTTCTAATACACAAGAACCGTGTAAGTCGGAGAGAGTCAGAAAACAACCTGAGAGGTATGAGTTTCTGATCTCACCTCATGTAGACATTAATCTTATTGAGGAAAATGAACCAGCTACGTATGAGGAAGCGATACAAGGTATCGACTCCGCTTTATGGCAAGAAGCCATGAAGTCCGAAATGGATTCCATGTATACCAACCAAGTTTGGACACTGGTTGATGTACCAGAAGGCATTAAGCCTATTGGTAGAAAATGGGTCTTCAATAGGAAGACAAACATGGAAGGCCACATACAAAAGTACAAAACTAGGCTTGTAGCTAAAGGGTATCGTCAACGACATGGTGTCGATTACAATGAGACTTTTTCACCTGTTGCCATGATTAAATCCATTCGGATAATACTTGCTATTGCTGCATATTTCGATTATGAAATATGGCAGATGGATGTAAAAACTGCTTTCCTTAATGGAAACATTTTGGAGGATATTTATATGCAACAACCTGATGGTTTTGTCGTACCAAAACATGAAAACAAGGTTTGCAAGTTAAACCGATCCATTTATGGATTAAAGCAAACATCGCGTTCTTGGAACCAACATTTTGATGAGATCATAAAAGAATATGGTTTCATTCAAAACAAAGATGATTCTTCTGTATATAAGAAGTTTAGTGGGAGCGCACTGAAATTCATTGTCCTATACGTTGATGATGTATTGCTTCTTGGCAATGACATTCCCATGCTATAGTCGGTGAAAGCTTGGCTTTCATTAAAATTCTCTATGAAAGACCTTGGAGAGGCAGCCTTTATTTTAGGAATAAGGATCTACCAGGATAGATCTAGAAAGCTGCTGGCACTCTCCCAGAGCTCGTACATTGATAAAGTGTTGAAGAGATTCAACATGGATCAGTCCAAGAGGGGCTGCTTCCGGTGTTGTATGGCGTCTCTCTATCGAATGATATATGTGCTAAAACTCAAGATAAGAGAGATGTAATGATTCAGATCTCGTATGCTTTAGCAATCGGATCGATCATGTATGCCATGATATGTACGTGACTTGATGTCTCATATGCTTTGAGCATGTGCAGTCGCTATCAGGCCGATATAGGTGATGGTCACTGGATTACTGTAAAGAACATCCTTAAATATCTTAGACGAACTAAAGATGCTTTCTTAGTCTATGGGGAATGAGAACTTGAGGTGACTGGATTCGCTGATGCAAGTTTCCAAACCGACAAAGACGACTATTAGTCGCAATCAGGGTACATATTTTGTTTGAACAACGGAGCAGTGAGCTGGAAATCTTCCAAGCAAGAGACTGTTGCTGATTCAACAACAGAAGCAGAATATATTGCTGCAGCTGAGGCAACAAAAGAAGCAGTTTGGATCCGTAAATTCTTAATTGATTAGGAGTAGTTCCGTTATCAGCTGAGCTCGTACCTTTGTATTGCGACAATAATGGGGCTATCGCACAGGCTAAGGAACCACCGTCTTATCAACAATCCCAGCATGTACTTTGACGGTTTCATCTGATTCGTGAGATCATACATCGCGATGATGTGAAGATCGAGAAGATTGCATTAGATGATAACATTGCAAATCCGTTGATGAATGCTGTATCTCAGTAAAAGTTTGAGCGACATGTACATAGTTCATGTGTTAGATACCTGAGTGATTGGCTATAGGCCAAGTGGGAGATTGTTGGACAATTATGACCCATAACATTACTATTTGTAAAGAACATTGTGGTTTTTTATAAATTAACTATGTGACAAAGGGAAATTACTATTTTATCATAATTGTAATTGGATTACTTGGATATATATAATGATAAAAGTCCATATGGTTAAATTGGATTAATAAGATATGAGACAATACTAATCCACGAACGGTTTAATAATTAAATATCCCTAGTCGAAGTATTATCGAGAGTGGACATTGATAATACGGAATAGACTAGTATTACACTTGTGCGCGTTATGGAAGCATAACGGCATAGTTCTCATATATTTAGGTATTGGATACTTATACAAGTGTAATAAGAGGTTCTGTTAGCCGTTGGACCGGGAACAGTTCACTCTGGATAGACCTACTCAGAATCCCATTGGTAATATGACTATGTGTCTATGGGAATTCGAATCAGGGTAGGTGTATGTGATCTTTAACTTGAGACTTACGTTGCTATTACTTACGACAATCAGTTTGCTTTGATATTGGTCGTCTGGAGCTTTAACAGGTTCTGTGTACGCCTCTATTGGGTTTACTGAGAATTATAGTGTATTGGATGTGATGTCAAGATGGGAGTATCATTTCAGTCATATAGAGATAATAGTCACACAGGATACGGAACTAGTACTCTTAAAAGCTGCAGCTATCGGGAAAGTATGACTAGGTCATGACTTTTCAATTACAAAGACTAGTTACTCGGGATCCGATATATGCTTCGTACGGGGCAAACACAGAGCCAGCCCTAGGCCTAGCATATGACATCCGATATTGGATCGTATTATGCATTACTTAGTATTACTACGCCTGATACATATTATATTCTTCGGTGAATATTTCTAGAGAATTGGGTAGGCACGGTGATTTGCTAGAAGCCAACCATGTCTTGTAAATCAGTGAGAACGTGGTACAGGGTACGCACGTGTTCGGATAGTCCGATGTGTTGGACAATTATGACCCATAGCATCACTATTTGTACAGAACATAGTGTTGTTGTACAAATTAACTATGTGACAAAGGAAATTTCTCTTTTATCATTTGTAATTGGATTACCGGGATATATAAATGATAAAAGTCCATATGATTAGTACCGGATTAATAAGATATGAGACAATATTAATCCACTAAGGTTTAATCATTAAATATCCTTAGCCGTAGTATTATCGAGACTGGACATCGATAATGCGGAATAGACTAGTATTTCACTTGTGCGCATTATAGAGGCATAACGGCATAATTCTCATATATTTGGGTATTGGATACTCATGCAAGTGTAATAGAAGGTTCTGTTTACCGATGGTACGGAAACAGCTTCACTCTGGATAGACCCATCAGAATCTCATTGGTAGTATGACTATGTGTCTATGGGAATCCGAATCAGGGTAGGTGTATTTGGTCTTAACTTGAGACTTGCATCGCTAATACTTGCGACAATCTTGGTTTTGGTCGTCCGGAGCTTTAACAGGTTCTGTGTACGACTCTTCTGGGTATACTGAGAATCGTAGTGTATTGGGTGTGATGTCAAGATGGAAGTATCACTTCAGTAATATGGAGATGATGATCACGCAGAGATACAAAACTGATACTCTCTTAATTGCTGTAGCTATCGGGATAATATGACAAGGTCATGATTATCCGATTAAAGAGACTAGTTGCTGTTAATCCAATATATGCTTCGTACGGGGCAGACACAATTCCAGCCCCAGGCCTAGCATGTGACATCCGATACTGGATCGTAATACGCGATACTACATATATTACGTCTGATATAGATTATGTATATTCCATGTTGAATATATTTTTGGAGAATTGGGTAGGCACGGTGCTTTGCTAGAAGCCAACCATGTCTTGTAAATCGGTAAGAACGTGGTACTAGGTACGCACGTATTCGGATACTCCGATAATGATATTTACTGCCAACATATCCAGGGATCTCTTGGGTCGCCTCCCAAAGATTCACCGATGATGTTTGACTCGAACAGATAATTAATCTGGGAATTAATTATGAGAGAGAAAATTAATCTGGGATTAATTACGGCAATAATTAATCTGGGATTAATTGAAAGAGAAAGAATTAATCTGGGATTAATTGCGTCGAGAATTTATCTGAGAATAAATTCGTCGAGAAGAGAGAACACGATTAATTTA